>JAWNZC010000001.1:5192500-5220000 GCA_035771165.1 Paragorgia papillata | reverse complement strand
CAGAGTGAAACAGTCTGGCGTTAGACAGAGTGAAACAGTCTGGGGTTAGACAGAGTAAAACAACGAAAAGGTCGATTTTGGCTGGCTCAGGCAGGAATGGATCAATCACTTGTTAACCAATTGCTGCCTAGAATGTCTGAGGGTTCTCGCTTTGACGAGTAAATCGTCTGGCATTAGTAAAACAATCTGGCCTTAGACAGAATAAAACAATCTGGCCTTAGACAGACTAAAACAATCTGGCCTTAGACAGAGTAAAACAACAAAGAAGCCGTTTTGCGCTAGCCTGTGTCACAGCCCTAACTGTAAGAGTAAGGTCTGTGAACACTCGAGCGATTGCTTGTTCCCGCCGGGAGAAGACTAGGGACGATATTAGAGCTAAATATGTTAATTATTATCATGCAACGCGATCAAATCTGCCAAAATAATATAGGTATACACATATTACAAACCAACTACTGACTCTGTCTCTCGATTTACCTTGTATTTGTCGCTTTAAACATCTAAAAGTGGGTATAGTGACCACAAAACTACGTCATTTTTGAAGGTGACATAAATTATTTCCCAAAAAACTTGGGATTTAAATGTGGCTAAATGTAATATAGGCAAGGTAAAAATGGAGACAATGCTAGTCAGCGGTCACTCATGATAATATGTGGGGTTTATCTCAGCGCTCATCAAAGTCTTGTCAGCGTGGTCTGAGCTTGACTTGCGCTCATCAAAGTCTTGTCAGCGTGGTCTGAGCTTGACTTGCGCTCATCAAAGTCTTGTCAGCGTGGTCTGAGCTTGACTGGTTTTGCGCGCGCTATCTATTTATTAGATATTTGGTCAGTGGTCACTCATTTATAATATGTGGGGATTATCTTAGCGCTCATCAAAGTCTTGTCAGCGTGGTCTGAGCTTGACTGGTTTTGCGCGCGCTGTTTAGTGACCCACCCACCCACTCCTGATAGAATGCAAGGGTAAGTATATATATTTCCACTGCTTTGACAGTGTGACTGGTGCCTGGAGGTGGGCTGTGGTAGGGTTGCCATGGTTACCTCTGATCAGGGGGTGGCATCCCCCTGTGGCTTGGCACCAATCCTCCAATAATGTCATTTGGCGATCTATTTTTATTTATGCAAGAGCAAGCAATCGCTCGAGTGTTCACAGACCTTATTCTTACCGAGTTAGGGCTGTGGCACAGGCTATTTTGGGCCGACTCGGGCAGGAATGGGTCAAGATATGTTTGATATAGGAAATGTGACAATCCTATACATTGGATACTTTACCTCTTCATGCCAGGGTACATTCTTCATGGTAAGTGAAGAAGCTTTGGAATCTCCACAAAATGTCACTCCCTGCAATATAAAACAACTTTCTATTAATCCTACCCGACCTGCGGTTTTTTTTGTCATAAAATCTATGTCTAAAACCCAAAATCATCAAATTTTAAAACCAAAACCTCACCTTCACTTCAATAAAATCTGGTTTTCCTAAAGCCACCAAGTCGGCATAAGCTTTTATTTCTTCCACATTCCATCCCTTGACTAAGGTCAGACGGTAAACAGTTCTTTGGCCCTACGACATATACATCACAAATAGTTTTCGCGTTAAGCCTGTCGCTAGAAAACATACCCCCAAAAGTGGATTGCCCTTTTGATATTCAAGCGCACTACCGCTTTAGCTCTCCACCCCAATCTCGATTAAAGCATCCAACAGGCCATCAAAAGATTACAGATTCAATCCCTGGCTGAGACTCAGAAACACACCACGTGCAAACGTACAACATGTACTGTATATGTACAACTAATAATATCCCATCATACAATGCATCTTAGAGACATTAACCGGTCCCTGGGTATACTTTTAAAGAGCTGCTCGATTATTACTTTGAACTACTTACGTTACGGTTAGTGCGATCTAGAAGATCGATCCCAAGACGGCATTCAAAACTGTGTGTTAAAGGGCAATAGCACTAAAAATTAAGTTTGTCTAATTTGAAAGAACTCATAAAATTGTAATAGAAGATCCTTTACAACTTTTTCGTATCTCTCTTCGTTTTCAAGATATTTCAATTTGTTTGATATGTAAATGAGATGGTCTCTGACGTCAGGTGTGGGGTAAAATATTTTCACATGTAGCAAAACCAGTTATATCTCTAAGTTTGTTCAGCGAAATCATTTGAAACTGTGCACATAAAAACTCCTTGCGACGCTGAACATTTCATGTTAGATATGTAAGTGATTTTGCTCTGTATGAAAATATTTTACCCCACTCCTGACGTCAGAGACCATCTCATTTACATATCAAACAAATTGAAATATCTTGAAAACGCAGAAAGATACGAAAAAGTTGTAAAGGATCTTCTATTACAATTTTACGAGTTCTTTCAAATTAGACAAACTTAATTTTTAATGCCAATCCCCTTTAAATACCATACTTGCATGCCGACCCACTTACGTTTATTGAAGAGGGGATGTTGTTACTGATTTGACATTTCAATAAGCCATTTACACGATGACGTAAAATAGCGTTGGGTGACTACAACTACCAGAATGCTTTGCTAGCTTCTTAGTGCTGGTAAATGGAAGAAACAGGCAAAGCATTCTGGTAGTTGTAGTCACCCAACGCTATTTCACGTCATCGTGCAAATGGCGTATTGTGTTTTTCTTATAAATTATTGAGTTGAACAATTAAACATCATACCTTTTGCGATAATGCTTCAAGACTCTTTAGAAATCGTGGCCAAAAGTCTCTAAAAAGAGGACGATCTATTTTCTTTAAGCTCTCCTTTGTACTAGCATCAACGCTGACGTAGAGTTGAGTAACTGGAGAGAGATTTCTAAAAACAGAATAGAATGAATAAAAGAAAGGAAGGTGGGAAGAAAGAAAAGAATAAAGATGGATATATGGAGAAACAAACAAAAGCACAAATTGAAAATAAGAAGAAAAAAGGACAACGAACAAACACACAAAAAAAAAAAACGGACAGACAAACAAACAAACAAACAAACAAACAAACAAACAAACAAACAAACAAGCAAGCAAGCAAACAAACAAACAAACAAACAAACAAACAAACAAACAAACAAACAAACAAACAAACAAACAAACGAAACCAGAATAGAGGAAGGTGGGCAACAAAAATCTACCTGATTGCCTCAGGAAATTGAGCATTAGTGACAAGAAAAGTAGAGATGCTACGATGATGAAGTAACTGAACAAGATCATTGATTTTTGGATACATAATGGGCTCACCTATAACACAAAATAATAATATTAAGGAAAATAACTTGATATAATTGAATGGGCATACTGATTAAACATTCACTTCCTTTGTATTTTCTTCATGAATTTTCTCACTCCTCCCTGAGCTGGCCAAAGACAACCCCCTTTGTTGTTTTTCTGTCTAACGTCAGATAATAATTCATTTTGCTCATCAATTCTAGGCAGCAATGGGTTAATACGTCATTAAGTCGTTCCTGCCTGAGCTGGCCAAAAACGACCCCTTTGTGGCTTCGTTTTACTCTGTCTAACACCAGATGATTTTTCTTCTTAAAGGGAGAACCCTCAGACATCCTAGGCAGCAAATGGTTAACAAGTCATTAACCCATTCCTGTCTGAGCTGGCCAAAAATGGTCCCTTAATTGTTTTGCTCTGTCTAACACCAGATGATTTTACTCATCAAAGGGAGAACCCTCAGACATCCTAGGCAGCAAATGGTTAACAAGTCATAAACCCATTCCTGTCTGAGCTGGCCAAAAATGGTCCCTTTATTGTTTTGCTCTGTCTAACACCAGATGATTTTACTCATCAAAGGGAGAACCCTCAGACATCCTAGGCAGCAAATGGTTAACAAGTCATTAACGCATTCCTGCCTGAGCTGGCCAAAAATGGTCTCTTTATTGGCCATTTCCCAAAAGAGTCGAGGATTGGTGATGGGTTAGGAACGCTAGGGTACTTGGGATCGTTTGGAGGGACAGATTTCATGCTTGGTAGCGTAAGCACAATGAAACTGTCCCTCCAAACGATCCCAATTACCCTGGTGTTCCTAACCCGTCACCAGTCTTCAACTCTTTTGGGAAATGGCCAATTGTTTTGCTCTGTCCTAACACCAGACGATTTTACTCATCAAACGGAGAAGTGAATCCTCAGACATCCAAGGCAGCAATGAGTTAATAAATTGAATAACGTTAGTCACAGTTAAGTAGACATTACCAACAAGAGACAAAGCACAGTGCTTTACAGTCATTCCTTCTACTATTCTTTCAGCCTGTACACCAGGAACACCTAGTACAACAGAATATACAAGCATACGTACGTTATAGAACCTTTTAATGTGGTTCTCTGATGAAAATATTGTTGGCAATGTTTTTGCATAATCCTAAAGATGTTATGGTAGTTAGTAATCGTGCAAAGTTTCATTTCAAAATTCGTTGAAGAAAAAGTGATATTTTACGTGTGAAGTTTGTATTTTGGAATGCCGCCATTAAAGTGGCCGATTTTGAGAAGAATGAGTCGAGGAAGCTTATGACGTCACAGACTCAATAACAACAATGCCCCTTTGTTGACAACAACAATGATCTTTTGTTTTTGTTGAGTCTATGACGTCATAAGTTCTCCTCAACTCATTCTTCTCAAACACGGCCAATTTAATGACGACGCTCCAAAATACAAACTTCGCACGTAAAATACAACTTTGTTTTTGAGAATTTCGAAATGAAACTTTGCCCAATTACCAAGTACCGTAATATCTTTAACATTATGCAGAAACATTACCAAAAATATTTTCATCAGAGAACCACTTTGAAGCATACACGTACAGGCTGGGGTGAGTGGGGTCTATAAATAATCAATTTCTAACCTTTAAATTGTTTGATCATGCTGCGATGATTTTTAATTGCTTCAGTCACAATATAGTCTGGTTCATCCATTTTCCACCTCCATTCAGTTCCCACTGGGTTGGTGTGATGTCTGAAACATTTCAATGTTAAAATAACAAAAATTACATATTACAGTGATTTGCAACATACACGAGCATTTCAGCAAAATGTTCGGAAGTTCGTTCGGGAGTTCGTTACACAGTTTGCAGGTTCGTTTTTCAAAACAAAGTTACAAACTTCTAAACGAACTCTTCCAAACATTTTGGTAAAAAGTACTGTATGTTGCACAAATGACTGTAAAAGTTGGATGTTTTGAACTTAACTTTTTGACTCCCCGACCCACTAAAACCTGTCCCTTTTGTTATGTTACTCTAACACCAGACAATTTAATCGTCAAGCGAGAACTGGTCTCTATGATACTTAGGGCGCTTTCCAATTGACAAGGTTAGACCGATCAGTCCGGCCAGAATGGACGTGCTTTTGATTAGGACCAAATTTTCCAGTCAGACCATCCCAGGCCTTAAACGAATCGTGTTCCATTTAACCGGACTGACCGGTCTAACCGTGTAAATGGAAAGCCCCCTTAGACTCCGCGTGAAACTGACAGTTGCGACACTCAACATTTTGAGGTAAGCCCACTTAAACTAAACTATATACTATACTATACTATACTATACTATACTATACTATACTATACTCTACTCTACTCTACTCTACTCTACTCTACTCTACTCTACTCTACTCTACTCTACTCTACTCTACTGTACTCTACTCTACTCTACTCTACTCTACTATATATATATATATGAAAGTAGTCTATAGCACACAAGAATTACCTCCAACAAAAGACGCATTTGTTTGCACAAGCCAAGCTAGGAGTGCTTTCCATGCAGCGATGACTTTCAATGCCATAAAATGTGTGTTTGTAGCAACCACCACGACCACGTAACATGGACTAGAAATAAAAGACAACGTAAAACATAGAGTAAAGAAAAAGTCATGATAACAGCAAAAATGATCTACAGTGTTATATAGATGGAGGGTGTCCTCTGGATTAGGACACTGTAATTGAATTGTATACATTGTACTGTATATAAGGTGTTGAAACAAAGACAAGCTTCCTTCTTAACCCTTTTCTGCCCACTGTTGCCTTTTAGCACTTTTCTTATTTTACAGTACTACAGTATGTTTAACACAAGATAATTTTACTTAAGGGGCAACCTCCGGTTATTGTGGGAGTGAAAGGCTTACTTAAATTAAACTTAAATTAAAGTACTTAAATTATTTATACTGGATAACCTTCAACAAACCTTGGTCCATCGGCATAGTTTAACTCCTGAATGGGACCCAACCAGCTTATAACCTACAAGAGAAGTGTTCCATAACAGTTAAGACAACTTATATGTATACTTGAAGATAATAATACCGTATACACCAAGTATCTGAATCAAATTCTGGTTAATATGCCAAAAACTTTACTTATCAAAGATCAGGCTGTGGAGTCAAAAATCAACTGCTAATAAAATGGAATGTTTTAATGCTCATTTTAGCAAAAATTATTGAGGACATTTAGCCTTAGCATGATTTTCATATATCATTAGTTCATTAGGACTCTTCACTAAGGGGGCATGCGCCCAGGAAAATTTTTTGAAATTTGGACCTCTGAAATGGCATTTCCTGCATTCTGATGGTACTTTGAAGAAAGATTTAAAAGTTTTAGCGCATTTTATCAAACCTGGAAGGTGTCAAATTTTTGACCTATGCGTCATCTGAGAGAGATATCACAAGGAAGCTAGACATTAGAAATGTGATTGACATTTTCAATGAAAAGCCGCGTCGCATCCCACTGCAGCAAGGCACTAATTGAGTAATTGGCACACCCCACACCCCCGTAAATCCATCACTGGGCGAGTTACTCGGCCAGCCGAGTTACTTGGCACATATGACAGTCGTTCCCAGTTGGTAGAACAAACACTGTTTTTCCCATCGCAGTGTTTATATGAGACAGACGAGTAACTCGCCCTGGCGAGAACTCGGCACTGGCAGCCGGGATCTCAGCAAAGCGGGATAAACACTTTTGTTGATGATAATCATCTCAAATATTACAACTTGCCAGGTAACTCGCTTCCATATAAACAGAACGTAAAGTTTATCCCGGCAAACCGGGTAACTCGGCTGACCGAGTAACTCGCCTCCATACAAACAGGCCCTAAATGTTAGACATGCTCTGATGGAATCTGAAATTGGGAGAAATTAGTATTATAACACCATCGGATTTAATACAATGTACCTACCTTGTTTCGTTAAAGCTTTGCGAAGCAATGGAGTTATCATTTCTTTTGGTTCACCGTCGCCATTTAACCCTAGAACAAATATAAATAAATGAAGGGGAGCACGGGTGGCGTGTGCTATTAGAGCGCTGCCTCTTACCAATAGTTAAGCCCGGTTAGACGGGGTTAGTACTTAGATGGGCGACCGTCTGGGAATAACCCCGTTCTCGGGGTGGGGACTCATGCGAGTAGAGTTTAGTTGGTCTCTCATGTGCTTCGAAGGTTTTTCGCCGGGTTCTCCGGTTTTCCTCCCTCCGTAAAATCAACACCTATAGGTCTTAGCTGTAAATGGAGGACGCCACCAGCTCTGCTCAAAAACTTATCCTCAAGAATAATAATAATAATGTAAGAGGTACGTAAAGCGAATGTAGTATGCTTTAGTAGAGAAAACCAATGATTAAGTACATGTAAGGAAACCATTTTCAAAGTTATTTTCAAGCATACTAGACTACTAGTACATAAGTTACTGTACAATGTGCAATGTGTGAAACAAGCCTAGGATTTCTTTTATCCCATCCATATATAGTGGCCATTTAAAAAGTCACTTGCACGATGACGTAAAATAGCGTTGGGTGACTACAACTACCAGAATGCTTTGCTAGCATCCTAGTGCTGATAAATGAAGAATATTGGCAAAGCATTCTGGTAGTCGTAGTCACCAAACGCTATTTTACGTCATCATGCAAATGGCTTATTACTTAACTACAAGTCAGTTTCAAGCCTATCATTATTATACCTATCATGTATTGGGACAAACAATAGCTTTAACAACATCAACCACTCAAACTTTATTATCTGTTCCCAGCGCCAGCATTCCTATATATAGTCATTTTCAAAGGACGAAATGGAGTAAATAGACAAGATTGTATGAGAAGCTGCAGTTTACCATCTGCGTAAAATCAAATGTACATGTCAAGCTATCTCAAGCAAGAGCAATTACTTCCATCAAGCAGTACGCACTAATGGAAGGTCTCCTGTCCTATATTGAGTTAAATGTTTGTTACCTACGGTATATTGGTCACTTGTGTGAGCTACAGAAAAGAGCTGTCCAATTTCTCACCTCGTTGTTTCTTTGCTTGGCTCATTTTATTTACCACGGATCCCAAATCTTCAACATCCATAACATCACCACTTTTTACTGCATTGTCATCAATAGCATTCTCATCTTCACTACTGCTTTCATATAAAGTTGCCTATACAAAGAATGATGATATATTATATACAGTATAATTATATACAGTATATTGTATTGGCAATTGTCCTACCCCCCCTCTCCACTTTTTCCCCTGATATAGAGCCATTCTCTATTTAACAAATAGATTTCATTTTGCCGTTGTCTGTTCATAAAGGACTGGGGCTAATCATCTTTACTTGCAGCCAGTGGCTGAATTGGGAAGGACGCACATAGAGTGGCTGAATTGGGAAGGACGCACATAGATATACGGACACACATATTATAGATGCACAGATGACGACACAACGTGGTAAGAACAAAAAAGTGGCCCACTAGACGTACTCGAGTGGGTCAGTGATGTTCTTACCACGTTGTGAAGTCCTCTGTGCATCTATAACTGAACAGACAACGGGAAATGGAATCTATTTGTTTTATACAATAAAAAAGTTTAAAAAAACAACTTTTGATAAGATTTATTGAATTTCCGGCCGAACTTCCGGGGCATTGAAAAAGATGAAGCACGCCATCTGACGTGATCCATGATCTATACAAAACAAGCAATAGGATTGGTTCGTGACATTGGAGTGGTTCACAGCAATCAGAACAAGTTGTGACGAAATCCGTGCATCTGTCCAGTAATAGATCATGGCTCTCGACCAATGTAAAACGTGCAAAACATTTAGCTTATTGTATAAAATGTTGTTGAGACCAGTGAATAGCGTATCGGTATAAAGAATGCTTTTGAAAACGCATTCTCCTTTGCTTTCATTGATAACCGTCAACAGGCTTTGACCTTACAATGCATCTTTTTAAATTTAGGGTTAATGTATGTTTTCCCGTGGATGGTGACAAATTAATATACAAAATACAAAGAATTTCAAGAATTTTTCAGGGGAGGACCCCCTGGGGCAATATCAACTTGTATGTCTTGTATACACTTTAAAAAACGCTCCACGGCCCCTGACCCACCACATCGTGCAACAACACATCTTTAGGGGGGGTGGGAGCCGGGAGGGGGTCAAAGAAAAAAAAATGAATTGTGGGTCTCTGAAATAACACTACCTGTATTTTTTTTTTTTTAAGGAAAATTCCAGTACAAATGAGAATAAACTCTATAGTCTATATTTTAAACTTTTATAATTTAGATTCTTGGTTTCCCACAAACCCCCAGGGGCCCACAGACCACAGGTTGGCTACACAATTTTCATTCGAGGTTCATATAATCTGTGTAATTATATACTGAGTTAAGCCCTAATCAAACGAGAACGCAAGTCATCGCAAGTTGGCAGTCACGCTATCTCAGCCAGCCGCTCTGAATAGTTTCCCGAAAATATTATGTACCTTGACAAAGTTAAAACTTGTTTAAAACACTCATGAAACCTTTATTTTGTTAATTTGGGGAGTTTGGACGACCGCCACAGAAATTCTGACTGCCAACTTGCGATGACTTGCGTTCTCGTTTGATTAGGGCTTTACACATTATGCTTATGCACACTATAGCAATGGTCCAATGTACACACAAGCATGATAATACAGAACTTATAGGTAATATACTGTATCAGTACATGTACCTGATCTGGGACAGGTTGATCAACTTGATTTTGGCAGTCACAAATAGCTGTACTAGAATCCTTCTGGCAGCAAGACTTTTCTACAGGTTTGTTGACTAATCTTTGTTGTAGATGTGATATTAAAATCTTAACCCAAACATTAAAATCTTCTTCTTTTCCTGCAACGAAAGTTATCTCTCAATGAAAAACAACAAAGAATAAAGATTTCCATTGCCCAAACCAGAGTTTCTAATAGTAGCTAAAACTCAAAAACTGTTTGCACAGCCTTATGCCTGTATTCTAAAAGCTCACTCACACTCAATGAGTGACCCCTCGCACTCAATAAGAGCAACTCAACACTCAATGAGTCTCCACTCACCCTCACTGAGTATGAGACTACACTCACTCTCTAAACACTATTCAATTGAATGGTTAGAGAGTGAGTGTAGTCTCATACTCAGTGTGGGTGAGTGGAGACTCAATGAGTGTTGAGTTGCACTTTTTGAGTGTGAGTGTGTGTGTGAGCTTTTAGAAATACACCAAATCGTAGTTTCATTTAAAGGGTATTGGCAATAAAAATTAAGTTTGTCTCTTTTGAAAGAACTCGTCAAATGGTATAAGAAGTTATATATCATACACGAGGAGCAGTGTTTCATCAGGATTTCCAAACACCAAGACTTTTGTTGAAAACCGAGGCGAAGCCGAGGTTTTTGAACAAATTTCGAGGTGTTTGGAATCCTGATGAAACACTCTTCCGAGTGTATGATATATAACTTCTCAAACAAATCGGTATTTTAAGAGAAAATCGAGGCGAAAGTTGGCTTAATTTATGTAATTTCTTCCTCCGATATCAAAACCTCCGTATCGGTCCTGATTTCTTTTGTTTTCGGTTCATGAATTATTAATGATTTGAGAAGTAGGAGTGTTTTATCAGATATAAAACACGAAGCGAAGCCGAGTGTTTTAGATCTGATAAAACACGTTCTGCGAGTGTTTTGAATGGCTTAAAAAACGATCACCATTTGGTAAGTTCGTTGGCGTAGTAATTTTGAAAAATAACGTTGTCTAAGGCGAGAAAATCAAAGCTAAAGTTTATGTAAATCAGGAGAAAATTTTATCAGATATAAAACCACGATACGGTTATGATTTTTCTTTGTGTTTTCCTCATCAATTATTAATGAGTTTTTTAAGACCTTTTACAATTTTTCCGTATCTGTTTTGGTTTTGGAAATATTTCGATCAAAGACAGCGTGCTGTCCGCCATCTTGGAATTATTTCCGATAGAAACTCGATTTTGTTGCGCTATTTCCATTTTAAATTGACCCACAACATTTAAAAAGCCTTCCGTGAAATTTGGTCACCCACGGAGTAGTTTCATCAGGTTTACCCTGCTTGTGACGTCACCAATTTCCTAGTTAATTCGACCCGATGTTACAACAAGATGGCGGACAGCACGCTGTCTTTGGTCGAAATATTTCAAAACACAAGAAAGATGGAGAAAAATTGTAAAAGGTCTTCTTATACCATTTGACGAGTTAATTCTTTCAAATGAGACAAACTTAATTTTTATTGCCAATACCCTTTAAAAAGCCTGGTTTTCACTAGCGACGTAAGCATAACGACGTACGCAAGCGCAGTAAGCACTTCAAGGTCAATTTAACATTTTGTTTTCCCTAAATTCAAAGGTGTTCATCTACCATGAAGTGCTTACTGCGCTTGCGTACGTCGTTATGCTTACGCTTACGTCGCTAGTGAAAACCAGGCTTAAGACCCACATGCAAATTAGTTTCCTATTCAATTTGGGCCCCTATGCAACTTACATCGTGTCTATTAAAGCATAACGGGAAGATAACATAGGCTGGGACTGTTTTTTCATGTTTTGAGTTCATTATTTTTAGACAGTACGTTTAGGATTATTGTCAAGGATAATCGATAAGCAAATTTTATCCTTATAGAATACCTAAACATTAAAAAGTTTCTGAAATCAGAAATGTTATGTTTACTACGGCTGCTTCAGCCTCATGTTATAAATGAACTACGTTTTATCCCGACACAGATTGTATGCGCAGTCGAAACTCCGATTTCGTCTATACAGGCGTTACAATGCCACATAGTGGATAAAGTTTCATGTAAATATCCCAAAATTTTAAGATAACATAACACCTTATTTTAACCCCAATCCTAACTATATTACAATTCTGTTAGAAATATAACTTGATCTTACACGTAAATTTGTGTTTTACAGTAGTATTATAGTCAGTTTCAGCTTGCTTGTGAAATTCGTTTGTCAACATTCGTTGGAAGGTTGGGAACTTGGTACGGAAGTTCGCGAAGTTCGTCGTGAAATTCGAATTTAATAAGCTTTGAATTGAATTCCTTTGGTAAAATCACGGAAAAGAAGATTATTTGTTGTACAGAATATAATAATAGATACTTGGTTAAGCAGAAACAAATTGCCGACTTAAATTTGTATCTACCTCGC
Organism: Paragorgia papillata; assembly: GCA_035771165.1. Classification (NCBI taxonomy): domain Eukaryota; kingdom Metazoa; phylum Cnidaria; class Anthozoa; order Scleralcyonacea; family Coralliidae; genus Paragorgia; species Paragorgia papillata. The sequence continues at coordinate 5,207,602 of JAWNZC010000001.1, read as the reverse complement.
AACGTAGTTCGGAACATTGCAACCGTAAGTTCGGAATGTTCATTTCAATTATACGTATCGGATTTTAAAAGCAAGCTGAAACGGACTATAACAGTCTGTGTGACATCATTTGGGGAACGTATATGAAACTTCACCCCACATAGTGGTTTTTTTTTATTAAAAGCATTTTTCATAATTAACTTACCACCATTTTTACTAACAGCAACATTTTCATCAGCAACTCCCAGGGGAATGACTCTAGTAGCACACAGATCACTGAACCATTTATCAACATTTACACCAACCTTTGAAAATAAAATAGAAAAATATTATTTAACATGTACATGTAGCTGCTTTCACATTTTGGTAACTTAACTCATTCCTGTCTGAGGGCTTCCCCAGAGGTGAATACATTTTTTAATTAGGACAACTAGAATTTGGAACGTATTGCCAAGAAACTTAACAATGAAATGTATAACTTTAGAAGACTTTAAAAAAGGACTATATAATTACTATAATTTAGCGTTAGAACACTGTTTTAATGCAGATGATCCACGAACATGGAAATCGATATGCATCAAATGCAACGAAGCTCGTGATCTAACTAAATCGATATCGTGTTGTTTTTAGCTTAATGTTTGTAATCATCTTGTGTATTGTAGTTGTATTTGTTGTAATCTTTAGGGACCGCAGTAATTGGTGTAAGCTGTTGCGGTTGCCTTGCCAGTTGTTTGTGTCGATGTCTGTACGTATTGTTTGAGTATGACAAAGCAAATAAAATAAATAAAATAAAATCGTCTTTCATTAGCCAGAATAAAATACTAAAGACCAATTCAAACAGGAAAGAGTTAACCCACTACTGCCTGAGCTTGCCAAAACAAACTCTAATTGAGTAATTGAGTAATTATTTATTTAACGTCCTAAGCACAGGATGTGGTCGCCCAATCATCCGAGCCAGAGGCTCATGTTAAAGTGCACGACATAAGCTAACACCTAAGTGTTGATTTTACGGAGGGAGGAAAACCGCAGAAGCCTGCGAAAAACCCTCGAAGCACAGGAGAGACCAACTAAACTCTACTCACATGAAATTCAAGTTCGAGAACAGGGTTATTCCCAGACGGTCACCCATGCAAGTACTAACCCCATCCAACTGGGCTTAACTACAGCGGTGAGAGGCAGCGCCCTAACAGCACACGCCACCCGTGCTTCCACAACTCTATTATAGTTTTGCATGTACATACTGTCTATTACATGTAAATGCTTAGACAATCCAGTATTTTTACTTGTCTTGTCAAAGGACAAAGGGATATTACAATAAACTGCCAAATGGACTTGGAAGCAATGGGTTAACATAAATATGGGTTAATGGTATAACAGACAGTATAACAAAAAATAACATTCTCATTCCTATAGCTACTGTCATACAATGTATACATAATACTGTTAATAGTAAAAATAATAATAGTGCATGTAATAATAATAATAATAATAATAATAATAATAATAATAATAATAATAATAATAATAATAATAATAATAATAATAATAATAATAATCCTAACTCTACAAGGTGACGTACAGTCCGTTCTGCGCATGTACGAAACTAATGTTTACATCTTTATTTACAAAAAATATACTGATACCTTATTCAAGATTGTAAGCTTTTCTTGCTTAATTCCTCTTCATTACTTGTACTTGAAACAAAACATTTTCAGAAGAAATCCGAAGAGATATCCTCACCGAATCACTTGGTTTTCTGCCAAGTTGCTCCTAACGGTTTTCATTGAGCTGAGTACTTCATGTAATTATCTACGAATGTCATGTTTTGGGGACCCATGGCGGTCATGCGCAGAATGGACTGTACATCACCTTTAATAATAATACATGTAATAATAACAATAATGATAATAATAATAATAAAAATCCTAACCCCACTATCATTAATAATAATAATAATAATTTTATTTAGAATTTAAATACTTAGTACACTTTTTCAACATTGTCAATCAATTAATGTCAGTTAGTTCAATTAAAAATATATAAAATCCATTCAAATATTAAATTAGTTAAAATGTACATCAAAAGCTAAAAAATACAGTTTAATTCAGAAAAAAACCCAACTTAACTTACAATAATTACAAATATAGATTATAATTATGGATAATAATAATAAATGATAATATTATAATAATCATTAATAATAATACATGTAATAATAACAATAATGATAATAATGATAATAATAATAAAAATAATAATAATAATACATCTAATGATATAAATACAGTAATGATAATAACTTAATAATAATAATAATCCTAACCCTACTATTATTAATAATAATACATATAACATTAATAATAATGATAATAATGATAATAATAATGATACATGTACAGTATACTGTAATGATATAAATAATGATAATAATAATGATAATAATAATAATCATTAATAAAACTAAACAAATTTCTCAAAAGGATATTTAATGTATACAATTACTGTATATTTAAAAATTACTATCAACATATTGCTGCCTAGGATGTCTGAAGGGATATCCCTTTGACGAGTAAAATGATCTGGCATTAGACAGTGTAAAACAATAAAGGGGCCATTTTTGGCTGGCTCAGGCAGGAATAAGCTAATCACTTGTTACCCCATTGCTGCCTAGGATGTCAAACTGGGTTCTCCCTTTGATGAGTAAAATCATCTGGCATTAAACAGAGTAAAACAATATGGTGTTACACAGAGTAAAACAACAATAAAGTGGCCATTTTTGGCCAGCTCTGCATCTGGCAGGAATGGGTTAAAAATAATCACCTGGAATTTACTGTTAATAAATCCTCTTATCCCACCTTTTAAACACGAGTAATTAATACTTACTGTGTTAAAATGGTCTTTGTAAACAGAATTTCCAAGTCCAACCACACAATAATTAAGGCCAACTAACAAAGATTTCGCAACTCTGAAGTCAACTGCAGTTTCTTTCAGCCATTTGTAGAACCAACGAGCACTATCAGTTGGCTGCCCATCAGTGTAAGTTGCCAGAATAAACACACAAAGAGTGGAAGGGTTTATCTATATGTGATAGTTAAAATCAGTGCTGTGAGTAACTTCGTTACAAGTAACTAGTTACAGTAACTAGTTACATTTTTAAGTAACTGTAACTGAAACTAGTTACTTTTTCTGAAGAAGTAACTGTAACTATAACTAGTTACTTTTTGAAGAAGTAACTATAACTAGTTACTTTTTTAAAGAACTGTAACTAGTTACAATATTTGGTTTAAAAATGTGACTATAGTTACTGATTTTCAGTTGAGGATGTCATTCTTTCTTGATAAAAAATGGTTTTGATATAATAATAAAGATACATTATATACAATTTGACTATTTCTGCTTAGTGACAACTATATTTAGCTGTAAAAACATAATTATGGTACTGGCATCTAAAAACCAGTAAATTCTTTGTTGATTCTCGTAACATGGACAAAGGAATGTAACTTTGTAAGTTACTAGTTACAAAATATTTGGAGTTACTTTGTAACTGTAACTAGTCATTTTCTTTTCATTGTAACTTTTATCAGTAACTAGTTACTTTTCTAATGATGTAACTGTAACTGAAACTAGTTACAAAAATTATGGAACTTTTACAGCACTGTTTAAAATAAAATAATTACAAAATAGACATTTATACAGTACTGTACAGTGTGTAAGAAGTAATATATCCAACACTCGTCAGTGTTCTTCCTCTGATTTCTAAATACAGCCAAGCAGGTTGAAAATACGAGGCAAAGCTGAGTTTTTTGTCAAAGCTGAGTTGGCTGTATGTAGACATTGGAAGATGAACACTGACGAGTGTTGGATATAGCTTCTCAAACAAATCTATATTTTAAGAGAAAATCAACCTCAAAGTTTGCCAAATTTGTCTGTAATCTTCCTTCAATTTCTAAATACTGATTAAATATTGATTTCTTTTGAATTTTCTTCATTAATTATTAATGAGTTTGAGAAATGTAGATAAATCAAGAGCAGTTGACTCTATCTGATATTATTCAATAATATATTTTGTCAAATATTTAAAAAATTATACAAAGTGAAAAAATCAAGTGATCCTATTAAAAGTTGTACATCAATCAATCAATCAATCAATCAATCAATCAATCAATCAATCAATCAATCAATCAATCAATCAATCAATCAGGTAATCAAATATAAGTGTTCACACATACAATTCTTAGCTTTCTTTTTACTCCAGAGTACCTGAAGGTAACTGTACACTTATGATACAGTACTTAAGCCAACACTGTATAGTGTATTGTAGCTACTACTGACAGTACTTCCTTCCCATATTCTATAACTGTATTCATCGTATTACAGTATAAAAAAACAATTTATAGTTGAGAAATGGTTTACCTCATTTACTAGGTTGTCTTCTGGATCATAATTATTAAGATTTATAATTATAGAATCTAATTTCAAATCTCCCTCTAAGTTCTTCCTTAAAATGTCAGCAAAATACTAAAAAAAAATAGAGAACAATATGGGTACAACAATATATAAGTATAGGTTAGTTACTGAACCTGAGGTAACTACTTCAGTTATTTACCTCTGCCCTAGTTCAAGATCACAGAGGTTGCCTAAGAAAACTGAGATACTGAGTTCGTTATCACAGAGGTTGTCTAAAAAACACTTCAGTTGTGATGATAAATCCTTTATCACATTCGTGACCATCGAACCTGCTTTGCCACTGCTGCTGTAATGTCTGCAGATTAACCCTTATTTTCACAACCACACATAAATCAAGTTAATTGCCCCAGGCCATTAACTTGATTTATGCGTGGTTGGGAGTAATTATTATAAATAAACAATCATGGTACATCAAAGAGAACCGAGGTGATCATGAACTAATTATAGATATGAACTACCGTAGAAACATGGATATACAGAAACCTTTCTCACAGTTTTACTCTGATGAAGGGCTCTGCTCAAAACATTAGTATTATGTTACTAAAAATCTCGCCAGTTCACACCTTTTCAAGTAATCATATTTTTACCTTGGCAGTTCCTGTTTGAGAAGCAAAAAATATTTTTATAGTATCCACTTTTTTATTTGGACCTTCTTTCTCAGAAAATGCAGCATCTATGTCATCGACATTCTCCTACAGGAGGAATAAAATAAACAAAAAACATCATTAAAGATTTAACCCATTCCTGCCCATTTTTTTATTCTGTTCTCTCCAAAGAATTTCACTCATCAACAAACCTATACAGCAATGGCTTAACATAATTAAAAATTACCCATTGTTTTTCAGAAATTCTGAAATTTTTGTACGATTGGCAGCTTGTTGCAGAGCGTACAAAAACTACGAAATTTTTGTATGATTGGCAGCTTGTTGCCGAGAGTACAAAAACTCCGAAATTTTTGTACGCTCGGCAGTTGGTTTTCGAGTGCACAAAATTTCTGAAATTTTTGTACGCTCAGCATCTGGTACGATCCCCAGCTGACTGGGAATCGTACAAAAAATCTTGAAATTTTGTACGATCCCCAGCTGACTGGGAATCGTACAAAAAATCTTAAAATTTTGTACGATCCCCAGCTGACTGGGAATCGTACAAAAAATCTTGAAATTTTGTACGATCCCCAGCTGACTGGGAATCGTACAAAAAATCTTGAAATTTTGTACGATCCCCAGCTGACTGAAGGCAATCCTACAAAAAATCTTGAAATTTTGTACGATTCCCAGTCAGGAGGCAATCGTACAAAAAATCTTGAAATTTTGTATGATTCCCAAGTCAGGAGGCAATCGTACAAAAATCTTGAAATTTTGTACGATTCCCAGTCAGGAGGCAATCGTACAAAAAATCTTGAAATTTTGTACAATTCCCAGTCAGGAGGCAATCGTACAAAAAATCTTGAAATTTTGTACAATTCCCAGTCAGGAGGCAATCGTACAAAAAATCTTGAAATTTTGTACGATTCCCAGTCAGGAGGGAATCGTACAAAAAATCTTGAAATTTTGTATGATTCCCTGTCAGGAGGCAATCGTACAAAAAATCTTGAAATTTTGTACGATTCCCAGTCAGGAGGCAATCGTACAAAAAATCTTGAAATTTTGTACGATTCCCAGTCAGGAGGCAATCGTACAAAAAATCTTGAAATTTTGTACGATTCCCGGTCAGGAGGCAATCGTACAAAAAATCTTGAAATTTTGTACGATTCCCAGTCAGGAGGCAATCGTACAAAAACTCTTGAAATTTTGTACGATTCGCAGTCAGGAGGCAATCGTACAAAAAATCTTGAAATTTTGTACGATTCCCGGTCAGGAGGCAATCGTACAAAAAATCTTGAAATTTTGTACGATTCCCAGTCAGGAGGCAATCGTACAAAAACTCTTGAAATTTTGTACGATTCGCAGTCAGGAGGCAATCGTACAAAAATTCTTGAAATTTTGTACGATTCCCAGTCAGGAGGCAATCGTACAAAAAATCTTGAAATTTTGTACAATTCCCAGTCAGGAGGCAATCGTACAAAAAATCTTGAAATTTTGTATGATTCCCAAGTCAGGAGGCAATCGTACAAAAAATCTTGAAATTTTGTACGATTCCCAGTCAGGAGGCAATCGTACAAAAAATCTTGAAATTTTGTAAGATTCCCAGTCAGGAGGCAATCGTACAAAAAATCTTGAAATTTTGTACGATTCCCAGTCAGGAGACAATCATACAAAAAATCTTGAAATTTTGTACGATTCCCAGTCAGGAGACAATCGTACAAAAAATCTTGAAATTTTGTACGATTCCCAGTCAGGAGGCAATCGTACAAAAAATCTTGAAATTTTGTACGATTCCCAGTCAGGAGGGAATCGTACAAAAAATCTTGAAATTTTGTACAATCCCCAGATGACTCTGAAATTTTTGTACACTCGGCAGCTGGTTGCATACAAAAAGAGCATACAAAATTTTCAGAATTTTTATGCCCTTGGCACCACTGCCGAGCGTACAAAATTTTCAGAATTTTTAGCTTCCATAATCTGACATTAAAGTTCCGACCTGTGTTAAAAATTTTAAAATAGACTAAAATTAAATACCTTTATATCTGCTTTGCAATCTTTTGCAGCAATACGTAAGGTCCACACTATACTCCAACTAGCAATAACCATGCTTATTATAGTTACACATGTGGTTTGCCACCAGCTTTGAACAAAAACAGACCATTTCTCAGAAGAGAGAAGAGAAGTTGCGCCGTCTTGGAAATCGTCACCTTTTTAATAGTTTAAAATAATTGGAAAAAAAGATAAAACGGTTAACAATTCCATTCAAAAGTTAAAAAAACATTTTAAGCTTTCAATACTCTTACCACGAGCAACGCAAGGTAACTGCAAAGCCAACGAGATGAGAGAAAATGTGTAAAACAACAGACACGTGCATGGCTTCGTTTTCGCCATCTTGTATTGGAAACCGGGTTGGAAATGGTGAGCACTACTTTCCATCTGCCAAACTGACATGACGTCACTTAATCAGCAGCAAAATCAAGCAAAAGTACTAATAAATTAAAAAACAGTATTAATAGTCTCATACAAATACCAACCCTAACCCTTTCCTAAACTGAGGAAATAATCGTAACCTTTAAACTAACTTTCAAACCAACTGCCTAAAGGATAAAATAAATATAGATTAACGACAAAATGACGTCTGTCAGTTTGACGGATGGAAACAAAATTTCCTGGGAAACTTCCCCCCCCCGAAAGATAAACAAAATTTTACCAGATTTTTTCCAAAACTTTAACAATATGGTTCGTCTCAAGTCAAGGTGAGATTTACATCATAGTACCATAATTTTGAAATCTGTTCTAAGATACTTTGCCAAAGGTTTAATGGCCCAACTTTAGATATTTCCATTAGATTATAGTAATTAAACAATTTAAACCACTGACTCCAGAAGTATTTTGCTAATTTTGTGCCAGGTATTTGCTGATGGAAATTGTTTTTGAAGATGGTTTAGTAAATGAAGCTCTCACAAGTGGTGCTGTCTACCATGAAATAATGCGTTCAGTGCAAAATACACACGGAGATTATGGCACTGGCTGTGTGAAGAAGTCATTTGCAGGTATTAAAATACAGTAATTGCCACATGGCCTATGCAATCAATGAAATCAATATCAATCGATATAAATTAATCAATTCAATGGAGTTTTTGATTGATTGGTCTTGATTATATCAACAGTGATCAATTAACTACCTAATCAGGTTTGATTGGCATCAATAATTGGTATTTTAATAACGTTAAAAAGTTGCTTTTTCTCTTCAACAGTAAAGTATATCAATCCCTATACTGGTGCAGTTTTTATTAAATGCAGCAGAGATTACTACAGAATGCTGTGGCAAGCTGTCACATTCATGAGAGACATCAATGGTAGAAGATGCATGCTAAAAACTCTTCATTTAGGAGGTACTGTAATGTATTTAGTTGACCACCACACCCTGTTGGGAACTTCAGCATTTGACCAGAGAGAGATTGTATATCGATGATGATCAGGTCTTTTAATGTCAGTGGTGTAGCCAAGGGTGGGTGATCACCCCCTACAATGGGGGTGGGTGATCACCCCCCCAATTCCCACTTTCGTGAAAAGTTTAAATCCTTTGAGAAACTTGAGGGGAGGGGAGGGGGTTACGGTTGTTTTAAGGCCAAGTGAGTATGCATATTATGCTATAAATGACAATACTGAGTCTGTACATAAAATGCCTCCAACCTATTTTTACATTTACAACTTGTTTATAAATAAATCTAAAGATATACGTGTATTATTCTATGTTCTGGTTTGATTTCAACAAAATTATGTAATTTGTGGCTTTTAGATTACTGCCTCAAAATGCAGGAAATAGTGTCCCTAGAAATCCAAAATTTTCTGGGGAAGCATACCCCTGAACCCTCCTAGGAGAATGAGGTTCTTGCCCCCCCCAAAAAAAAACCAACAAAAAAAACCAGGACCCTTGGCTACACAACTGTTAATGTCAGTGAATGTAAATTTTGCTAACAGCTACAGTAACACACAATTATTATAAATTATAATACAGTCGTTGGCACCTAAGCGTGTACACCACCCGTCAAAACATGTTTTATGTCAACGTCAAAGTTAAATGTTTACCTTGCAAACGAATAAGGTTTTCATTCGATACATTCGAACCAATGCATTGTTGTCACATGAATGTGCCCTTAGCCAATCACATCTCACCAATCCCATGGTGTTGATTTCAAAACAGTTAACTTTGGCTTAAATTTAGAACATGTTTTGACAGGTGGTGTACACACTTGCACTTAGGTGCCAACGACTGTAGTGAAACATGTACACACTGGTCAGCACAAACTTTACCCAATTTTCCATTGAATTATTTAATTTATAATTTAACAATACTGACTGTACTGTATGTACATCATTCATCTATTTTAAGGTACTATGAATTCATGTCAGAGATTTCTGATCAAGCACAACAAAGAACAATTAGTCAAAATGTTAGGCCAGTGCAAAACACCAGGTAATATACATGGAACCAACTAAGTTTCTTTTTGCTCAACATGTCAGTATTTTTAATTACTGAAATGCAGTTCACCAAGCTCCTTTATACAGTCGCTTGCACTTAAGTGGAAACACCACCCATCAAAACATGTTCTAATGTCAACATCAAACATAAAAGTTTTCCTTGAAAACATATTATGTTTCCCTTCAATACGCACATGTTTGTGCTCTTAGCCAATCACTTCTTGCCAATCCCATGGTGTCAATTTCAAAACAGTTAACTTTGGAACATGTTTTGACAGGTGGTGTTTCCACTTTTTCATTTATTTTTTCAAATTTGTTGTTGAATATGCAAACTCTCATTTTAAATAAATGTACTTTTTAGCTGAAAAAGAGAAGTTATCAAACGTACTGAAACGTTTGCCAACCGTAGAATCAAGGTTAACTCCCTCAGTGGTCAAGAAAAGGAAACAAGATGAACTAGCATGGAGACACTGGAACACTTCATGAGATACACCAATAATGGTGGTTATTTAATATGGACATTGTAATTGTATATACTGTACAGTATGCTACATATTTAGTAAAGATTTCTGCCAAAACAACTGTCTTTGACAAGAAGCCAAAATTGGCTGCTTGCCATCCTGGGGCACACATGTAAAATTAACACCCTTGTTACAAGGCTGTTCCAACATATCATCACCAGGATTTGCTCTGGTTCCTGCACTGTAATGGGTTGTAGACAACTTGTAACAAGGTTTATATGACTCCAAAGGACTTGTCACAGTTGTCAATTATAACAACTTGTTACCACTTTGCACTTACAGTAAGTTGCTACACGGTTGACAACAAGCTTGTATTGAAAGAGTAGAAAGGAGTAGAAAGAGTAAAAGGGAGCTTATTAAAGGGAGGGAGTTACTAGAGGAAATACAATGAATGCAACACTGATAACACCGTCCAAGTGGACTTACAAAGGACTGCTGCCAACTCAACTAGGTAATACAATCCATGTACACCTCGATACAACACCTAACTTTCTAATCTATCCTCCCCTTCTTCAACTTCTTTCAGGCTAAGCACTTCTAGAGTTCCTTTGCCTCGTGTTTGGGCAGCCATCACCTCATTGATAACACGGAAACAACCAGGATCAATCAAACAAACCTGGAAAATAAGATTAATGATAAACTATATCAGATTAACCCTTTTAACTCCCACCATGTCAGGTCTTCCCTCGATGAGTAAAATCACCTGGCATTAGACAGAGTAAAAAATAAAAAGTGCCAAATGGCACCAATGGGAATGCTGCCTTAGTAGTTAGTAGGATGTCTGAGGATTTTTCCTTTGACAGCACCATAAAATCATCTGGTGTTAGAGTAAAAAAATAAAAGGGCTGTTTTTGCAGGCTCAGGCAGGAATAGGTTTTAAGCACTGAGAGTTCTCCCCTTGATGAGTGAAATCATCTTGTGTTAGAGTAAAACAATAAAGGTGCTGTTTTTGGCTGGCTCATGTAGCAATAGGTTAATCTTTTTGTTTGAACTTACAATTTCTAAGTCTCCTTGCCATTCTTCACTCTCAACACTTGTAAAACTTGATCTTAATTTTTCCACTACTTGTTTGGCTTCTTTTTGAGGTAAAGTGAGTTTGATTCTCATCTGTGCACGGTCTATTGGTACATCACCAGCCTCCTTGATTTGTCTGATCACCTCTAATGCCTAAGAGATTATTAATATAAATGTACAAAGTTTGACCTTGATGCTACTCTGGCTGAAGAGTTTTTGAAAGTTACCTAGTGTCTTCATTATGAAGATAGGCTCTGTATTTATTTCTCTCATGTGCGGTCTAACCACTAATACCACATTGGTTATTTACTCTCTCTTCCGCAGAGGCTTAGAGGGGGCCTGGAGAAGAGGGACACCTCGGGAACTTGTTGGGCATTAAGGGAAAATTGGGACCCTGAGGGGGAGAGGAGAAAAAATAAGGGAGGAGAGAAAAAATAAGCGGTTCCTCACCTTTGCCCTTGCACGTGTGTCCTACGATTTTCCTCTAACACCCAACAAGTTCCCCAGGTGTCCCTCTTCTCCAGGCCCCCTCTAAGCATCTGCTGAGGAGAGAGGGTCATTTATAAGAGGTCTGATTAATTATTAACCAAATTAGAGTAGTACAGTACCTGTTGTTTAGTACTTCTTGTCGTAATAACAGAATAATGAATATCCTTCATGGCTCTTTCAATAATACCAACAGGGTAAGGTCTTTTGGTTTCTGGGTTAACACATTTATCAGCGACAATTGTTGCAATGTCTCGAAACATCGATTCAAGCTGGTTGTTTCTTTCCTTCTCTGAAACCTGGAGCTCACCCTTGGCTAAAATCTAAACATTTTAATATAAGATATCCCTATTTAGTTTACAGATGATGGCCACATTGTACCATTTGTATAGACCATGAATCACATCCTCTCTCCTCCACAGAGGCCCTAGCTCTTGGGGAGGTCAAGATGCATGAGCAAATGTGGGAGTGGGCTGGCCAAAGAAGATTGGAGGTGATCATGTCAGCTGATACGATTCATCTTTTTCAATTATAGATGGGGCTATTCCATTTAATGTCTGTACCCCCATATCAAGGACCTCTGGATTTCTTCAAGGCAGGCTTTTAGCCAGGTGGCTGTCCAGCCGTCCTATGGACTGCCAGGTTTTTGGACAGCCACTTTTTGTATCGATGGCCATGGACAGCCTAAGCAAAATATATTTTCTCCTCAAACAACTACAGGTTTCCCCCTTTCTGATGTTTCTAGATTTCTGTTAGCTGCTGTTTACTTCAGCTATTGTGTAGGTTTTGTTACTTATTTTTGCCAAGACCATGCAGATACAGAATAAAGACTTTATTCTGTGATGCAGATATGACGATTGATTGCGCCTTGCGAGATCGATTTAACCACGTATATGTAAACCATTATGTGGCTCTAACATGAGGTAGCAACCATGTTGTTTAATAAAACCATTCTTCAATAAGTTTGACATGCTCACTTGTTCCGAGACTCCTCGTTTTGTGGGTCCAAACAGCAACTGACCACGAGATACATTATAAAGATGTTTTAATTTAACTGGTCGTTTGTGTTTTCAGACCTTTTTATTTTTCTCAAAATTAGTGCCCTCAAAACGCGGGAGACGCTGTTTCAGAGATTCAAAACTCAAAAATTTTCCAGGGAGCATATCCCTGGACCTCCCCAGAAATGTGTCGTCACAAAATTTTTTTGGACAGCCAGTTTTGAAATCCTGGCTAAAAGCCTGCTTCAAGGGTTAGCTTCAACGGAGCCTGGAATTCTTCAGGGGTTTACCTTGCCCAGAATCTGGAATTCATTGGGGGTTATCCCTTCTAAAGGCTAGCTGGAATTCTTCAAGGGTTTACTTAATTACATGGAATTAATTCTTCAGTTTTGTTTGAATTCTTCAGGGGTTGACAACAATTTCATCAAATTCTTAAGGGGTTTAATAACTGCATTTAATGGGATTCTTGAGGGGTTTATATTTCTTTAGAATTTATGGAATTCTTCAGCGGTGTAGTCCTCAAAAACATGTATCCTTGATACGCAGGCTAATAATGGAATAGCCCATGCACAAAGGATGTCACACAGTAGTAAGAACATTACTTTTTTGTTATCACCACATAGTGATGTTAACTGTGCATCTATAGCTGAAAAGACAAGGGCAAAATGGTATCTATATGTAATAAATATAGTTATTAACTAATATTATATATTTAATAACAAATAGATTTGCTATTGTCTGTTCAGTTTATGTATTAAATCTGTGCATATTTGCAAATTAAAAAGTGTGTGATTAATGTACAACTAATAACTTCTTTTACCTCAAGACAAATTTGTGTTTGGTCATCTGTCCCAAACGCTCGAACCAAATCTTCTCTTTTAGACACTTGTCCTTTCGAAACGTTCGTAAAAACCGAGTCAGTCTGTAAAACCTCATCCAAATCTTTCTCCCTGAATGTTCAAATTGAAAAACAACAACACAAACGTGAAGAAAAACGTCAAGAATCAAACGTTAACTGGAGTTATCAACAAAGATTTATAGCTCCAAAAACTTACACTTTATTTCGCCAAGACATGACCTTGTTCTTGTAACAAGCAATTTCAAACCTCTTTCCTTTGCGTTTCAATCGTACAACAGCAACGTTTGTAAGCTTCACCTGATTCGTGGGAGTAAAAATCGACATTTTCTAGCAAAGTTCTTTGAATACAACAAAGTTTTATCACAAAACAGTGAAAACACACTTTCTTTCTATAAATACGCAGGCTATGGATCGTTTTCACTCACGTGATCGGTGACCCCATGGGGGTGGTGAAACAATACGAAATATTTGAATAAGAAAGAGCTAATTCCCATACCGTACACAAATATGGCCGCCATTTCATTGTTTTGGTACACCAATATGGCCGCCGTGACGTCAGGTGAAAACGATCTATATGAACTATGGTGCAATTTTGTACTTTATTTTTATTTTTAAAAAGCGACCGCTGACACAAACGATTGCACACGACTATGGTTACCAGACTACCGACGTGCGCGGTGGAAATTGATCTTGCATATATTGCCTGCACGATTGGTTGCCTGCAATGCCTTTTTCAGGTGGTGACGGTCAGGGCCGGGTTAAGTCCCCTAAACATTTTATAAACCGTTAGACTGGTAGTGTCTTTTGTAATAATTTGGGTATTCATTAAAGCCTGATTAAATAGCCACTCAAAAAGAAATCACGCTTTAGAATTTTCCCTAGCCTGCAGTGCAGACGTTATGGGGAGCTTGGGGAGATATGCCTGCGAATGTTCCCGCGTAACACATCTAGCTCATTCTTTCCCTCTTCCCATCATTCCTCGCGCGTCTTCTCCGCCTCTGAGCCTCTGCGGAGGAGAGTCTAGCTCAAATGTCAATGACAAAACAATGTTAGCACCTCTGTCAGGGGGCACAGGTCCGTCGAGAAGTGACGTCACTATTTGCATGTTTGTCCGCATTTACCACTGACAATGGCTCAATTTCTGCCGCCTGATTCGGCAGTCCTGTAGCGACAGCAAATCCCGACCCCACTTCTAAGGCCCTAAACCTAACCACAACCTCCCGGCAACCCTAAATCAAACCACAACCCCCCGGTGGACCTAAATCTAACCACAACCCTCCTGGGAAAGTCCCATGGGTTTTTTGTTAATTATATGCTTTTTAGTTTAACATCCCGTGTTGTCAATTTCATCATGTTTGTCCGCATTTTTCATTAATTTTGAGTTGCCACCAATAGAAAAACGTTCATTTTGAATCCCTGGAGTCGATTTCGGTTTGTTTGTCCGCATTTTAGGTTTATAAATAGCAACTGTGCGCTTCCCTATTCTAAGTGGAGGAAATTGTTGTTAGCGAATATATTGGGCTGGCACGTGACGCTAATGTAGACATTTGATTGGATGATTATTTGCGAGGGTATAATAATATATAATAATATTTACCTATTTTGCTGTAGTGAATCACTTAGGAACCAGATCTTTTTGTTCGCTGCTTTATCGATTGATAAAAAAAAATGGATTTTTGAAAATTGTATGTACAAACAATGTAATTTTT
>JAWNZC010000001.1:4912500-5187500 GCA_035771165.1 Paragorgia papillata | reverse complement strand
ACCCAACTTATTAGTGCTTGGGTCAGATTCAGTGAACTCCATTCTCAAAATCTGAAGTCAGGATTTTCATATATCACATCGGATCCAGTCCCCTACGCTGTGTGTTACCTTTTGACCGCGTAGGGAACAGTTTGTAGGGGGACTGAAAGCGACGCAATATAGCGGACTTCAGTTCCTACCCTGGAGTTAGCATTCAAATTATGAAAATTGAGTTCACTGCTCAAGGTTACAGATTACAAAGGTCATTATAAAATAAAGTGTTGACAAAACAAAACACGGTATACGTACATTGTTTAATCCTCTTGTTTTTCCTGTCTGTTTCACGGAATTCAAAGACGTCTCTTTGTCGGAAGATTTTTTCAGGTTTTCGTTTTCTGCTCTCAACTTTTTAACTCGGTCTTGCAAGTGTTTGAGTAAATCAGTACTTGAGGCCTTCTCTGCTGAACGAGACGGAGTGTTGACGGTAAAGGCCTGGGGATACTTGGGTCCACTGACTGAAGCGCCAATGGCGTTTCGAGATACAAAATCCTTCTTGCTCACACGAGAATTAGAGCCAGTCACAGAAACCTAAAAAAACCCATCGTTATTAACAAATCTATTATATTAAATTTCTGAGCTATTTATTTTATTAAATTTATTAAGGGAAGAATTAATTCCAGGTCGCGTTACATGCGGTCAAAACATTCAGCACACTAAAAATATTTATAAAATAAGGTGTCCTCTGCGCGCGCTCTGATTGGCTGGGCTCCGTGCGTTTATAAGAGTATGAAGATCATGAATGACGTAACGTGGTGTCACCTGGCGGGAAAAGCTAACGAACTTTCAAAACTATCCCACTTTTAGCACAGAATAGAAATACAACCAGAAGTCCAACTCGAGTGACAACTTGTCCGCATTTCTTCATTGCGCAGGCGCGATATTTTACGCCATCCGACGCGATCCTACGCAATCCTGGCAAGTTCCCCCGGCAGTTTTAACCTTCTTTTGAAGGTCCAAACTGCCGGGGAAACTTGCCAGGATGGCGTAGGATGGCGAGGAATCAAGATGTGCGAGGAGACATGCGCGAGGACAACTTCAAAGGTTCCGACGCGAGTTGGACTTCTGGTTGTTTGACGTAATTTGAACACGAAAGAAGTGTCTGTCTCTCTACTCCACTTCTTTCGTGTTCAAATCACGTCAAACGAACCTTTATAAGAGTACATATGCACGGAGCTTTATGTTTTATTTGTTAATTTTGAATACATTTTCCCAACTATACCAGTGAGCCGTGTACGGCATTTTGACTCAACTTATCTAGGTGATAAAACAAAAATTATTTAATTTATTAAAGTGGGTGGACTAAAGTTAGTCGTTCAGTTGCTCAAAAATCGCTTTAATCCTTTCATTCGCATTGTTGTTGTGAAACATCTTTTTACTCTGTCTAACGCCAGATGATTCTACTCGTCAACGGGAGACGTCTCGGAAACCCAATCATGCATGAAAAGGTTAAATCAGGGTTTCTTTTAGGGTGGGCTTAGGGGAGCTTTTGCCCTGCCCCCCCTTGAAAAATATCCCCCCCCCCTTGTAAATTTGAAACCACGATTTTAAAACAGTAAGAATCAGGATTATAGAGACGTATTGTATACAATATACTCAAGTCTGGTATAGTGTGATTAGTATTTAACACTTTGAGACCTGGACCTCTCCCTGTGCTGAATAAAATCGTCTGGCGTTAGCCAGAATAAAATACTAAAGACTCGTCGTCAGGCTTCAAAGTGTTAAAGAGATTGGTTTTCACAGTTTGAGGCCTGGACCTCTCCCTGTGCTGAATAAAATCGTCTGGTGTTAGCCAGAATAAACCTTAAAGACTCGTCCTCAGGCTTCAAAGTGTTAATATACAATTTCAATCTGAAATCTGAATATATAGTAATTTTGGAACATAAAACTTATAAAACATATCCCCATGAGTCCACGTCGACAATCACGACATGTCCTCCTACATGATGTATGCCTTGTATGGTATGGTGTATTCATATATTTGGGTATTTTGTTTGGTATTTTATATCCTTCAAAACTCTTTCAAATCCTCCTTAAAATGCAGGAAATGCTATTTCAGAGACTCGGAAGAAAAAAGGGTTAAATGCATTTTGTCAACTATCAATTAACCTTTCATGGTATTTGTAATCGATTGCCTTGATAGTAGTTCTATAGTCTACTGATTTAACATGGGTAACCAAGATGAAATCTTTCTTCGACGTTTGAGTATATTGTTTGATTATATTCTTGCTGTTTTTTCCCCGCCTCTTTTTTGCTGACGTCAGCGTAAACAATTGATGGTACCGAAAAAGATGGTGGCGGTACATTTAACCACAATGCTTTGCGACCTCAAATCAGCTCAAATAACAACTAAACACTGTTTATCGTGCTAAGATGGATTAAGTAAGCAAGAACTTCATTTCTACCAAAGTTGATCGTTTTAAAACCATATATCTTCCAATAATTCTGCAAGAAACAATATTTACTGCATGCACGCAAAGGATTGTGCTTAAATGTACAAGTCGCCATCTTTTTCGGTACGATTAAATAGAGTAAATCAGTACATCACCATACTTACTTTAGCAGTAATCAGCTTTTGAAATTCTTGCTCCAGTTTAGCTCCAGTTCTCTTGTACGTCTGTCATAACAAGAAAAGACAAACTTGAAGTGACGGTCATTGTTGTATTGAGTTTAAAATGTCCTGAATTTTCATAATTCATGAGGAAAACACAAAGGAAATTAGTATCATGTCCGTGGCTTTATATCTGATAACGAATCCTCTTGGTTTACATAAACTATAGCTTCGATTAATTTTTCGGCTTATACAACAATATTTTTCAAAATTATTACGCCAATAAACTTACCAAATGGGTAGTTTTTGAAGCTATTTAAAACATTTGCAGTGCGTGTTTTATCAGATATTTATATCATATATATATTTACCATTTGTTCTTTTTTCTTCTCTTCTTCCAACTGTTGAATCTCATTGCCATATTTCCTAAATTTTATAAATTATATTAGAGACAATTTTGACTTTTTAAAATATAGCTTTTTTGTAAACAAGCACATTAAGTATAAACTTACTTATGAAGACGTTGGATTTCTTCTTCCTACAAAATGGAATAATAATAAATTAATAATACATTAACAATAATGATGATATTGATAATGGCAATTGTTAATGATAGTAATGATGATGATGATGATGGTGATGGTGATAGTTATAATGGTGCTGCTGCTGACGATGGTGGTGGTGATAGTGGTGGTGATGGTATGATAATGAAATGGTGCTGAGGCTAATGCTGCTGATGGTGGTAAGGATGATGATAGTGGTGGTGATGGTTGCGGTGCTGCTGCTAATAGAGAGCTTAAGCAACAGACGTTTTACAGCCACGGATGGCGTTGTAATTCAATAGCATTTTTCATTCAAAACAATGGTAATGAGCAATTTAAAATTCCAAGAGCAAAGTGAACGCCGTCGTCGTTCTACACAATACGTCATTGAGAGCATTTTCACGTTCTTGAGACGACGGGAACTGCTAGAACGTTGAGGCCTGTCATCGTTGTTTTACTACAATGAGACATACTTTTAAAGTAGACTGAAACTTGTATTTTAAGGAGGATAATTTCATTACATTACAATATAAAATAAAGGAATAAAGATGAAATTTAAGCTTATAAGCTAACAGTTTAGATATGTGATTATTCATAGCCTTTGTTTTGGGTAAAAAAAGTCTTTTCAAAGAATACGCGGTTCAGTAGTTCTGTATTGTATTCCTGTTCCTCCGGTCACCGTCCGTGTCTCAAAAACGTCTAATATGCTTAAGCTCTCTAATGATGGTGATAATGATGATGATGATGCTAATGTCAGTGCTGTTGCTGGCAATGGTGGTGATGATGATGATCATGATGACGATGATGATGGTGATAAATTTGTCAACTGCGTTACCTTTTCTTCAAGGCGATTTTGAAGATTCGTCAAGCTCTCATCAGGATTACTTGAAAGAGCATTTTTCTGCGAACGAAAGAATTAAAATTAGAGCCTAAAGCAACTACAGTAACTTTATTTATTTATTTATAACCCAATGGCCCTTGATGGAACTAGTTCGTAGAGGTTAACTGAGAAAACTATGGTGTTGAATTTGCGGAGGGAGGAAAACCGAAGAGCCCGATGAAACACCCTAGAGCAACAGAAGAGACCAACAACTCTACTCACATGAAGCTAAGGTGGTCACTCATCTAAATACTAACCCCATTTGACCTTGCTTTACTTCTGAGCGAAAGGCAGCGTGCTTAACAGCTTGTGCCACTCATGCCTCACTAGATAATTATGCCCTACTGTACCTTCTTTATTTGTTCAGTCTCTGTTCTTTGTTTGTCCATTTGTTTTTTCATATCAGCGAGACGTTGCCGAAGTTCATTATTACAATGTCGTAAGCTCGCCTAAAGATTATAAAACAAGTATATGTAGTATTAGTAAATAACAAGTCTGGCCATATCGTGTGGTCATATCGTAAGGCAAAGTGCGGTCAAGTAAAGTATGACGTGACCTGTTATTTAAAATAGTGTAGTGCATGAGTTCGCATGGTATATGAAAAGGTATTGTTACTATGGTATGGTATGGTATGGTAAGGTATGGTGTGGTAAGGTATGGTGTGGTATGGAATTGGAATGATATAGTATGGTATGGCATGACCAGATATAGTATAATATTGTATGGTTTGGTGTGGTATGTGAGGTGTGGTTTGGTTTGGTATGGTAAAGTATTATTGTAAGATATACAGTAGTATGGTATTGTGTGGTATGGTATGGTATGGTTTAGTATGGTAAGGTATATTATGGTAATGTTTAGCATGGTACGATATACAGTAGTATGGTATGGTATGGCATGGTATGGTATGGTGTGGTATAGTATGGTATGGTGTGGTATGGTGTGGTGTGGTATGGTATGGTGTGGTATGGTATAGTATAGTAATGTATGATATGTATGGTATAGTATGGTAAGACCAGATATGGTATAGTATTGTATGGTATGGTGTACTGTGATGCAATGTAACGTATGGTATTGTGTGGTATGGTTTAGTATGGTAATGTTTAGTATGGTACGATATACAGTAGTATGGTATGGCATGGTATGGTGTGGTATGGTATGGTGTGGTGTGGTATGGTAAGACCAGATATGGTATAGTATTGTATGGTATGGTGTACTGTGATGCAATGTAACGTGTTAAGGTTATAGAATATCGTCACACAACGTAAAATGAGCAATCTCGATCTTACCAGCGCTTCTTTAGTTGGACTTTCTTGAGTATCGGCAACTTTCTCATCAGATCTTTCGTCGGTCAGTCTTAAATAATATTAATACCAAAATTAACGTAAAGCAAAAAATTACAGAATTGAATTCTATTCAGTTTTCCTGTTTTCATTATAGAATTCAAAAAATAAAATTGAGGTTATTTAACAATTATTCGCCGAAGGCGAGGTACGAATATTTAACAACTATTCGCCGAAGGCGAGGTACGAATATTTAACAATTATTCGCCGAAGGCGAGGTGAATATCGGTGTATAATAACCGAGACGAAGTCGAGGATATTATTCACCGATATTCACTGAGCCTGAGGCGAATAATTGTTTTAGTATAAATACACATTTTCGTACTTTTAGGAACAACATTTTCTTTGAAATTGTTAATTTCCTCGTCTGTTGCACTGACAATTTGGCTGGCGGCCATTTTGAATAAACGCTGTAGGTGATTATCGAGAATTAATCCGAAGTAGCTCGACCAATCAGCGCGCGCGATTTTCTAGAATCACCTGCGTATTTATACTAAGCGTGTATAATGATGCATTGTGGTGTGTATACAATTGGTCTGTAAAGTCAATAAACAATCTGGTCTCCATAGCAACATTACCTTGTCGGTGTCTTGAACGGCATGTCCACTAACTCAGCAATCTTCCGGCATTCTTCGTAGATGGCTTTCGCAGTCTCTTTATCAATTCTTTCTAATTTGTCAGCTTGGATCGTGAACTTAACATGGTGGAAAAAAGACAGTGTCAACTCATGAAAAATAATAAGAAAACTTGTTATATATAATGAGAAATATATTTTATTTATGGTAGATCACGATATCACCATGGCCACTATCACAACGATGAAATATTTAGTACCTCTTGAAGTTTTTCTTTGATCTTCCCCAGTTCCTGACCGCCTTCCTGTCTGGCGCGCTGTACGCTCGTAATCCTTTCTCCGTGAACTTCCACAAGTTGTTTTCTTAACTCCTCGGCTTCCTGGAACACATGAACCAAACCATTCACTTTATCCATCCAGCCATTCCTTCCGTCCTTCATTCCTTCCGTCCTTCATTCCTTTCTTCCTCCCTCCCTTCTTTCCCTTCCTCCTTCCTTTCTTCCTTCCTTCCTTCCCTTCCTCCTTCCTTCCATCCTTCCTTACTTCCCTCCCTCATTTCTTTCCTTCCTTCCTCCCTCCCTCCATATATACATGCCCCTATCCTTTCATCCATCCATCCATTCCTTTCTCCGTCTATCCCTTCCTCCATCCATTCATGCCTCCATCCTTTCATCCATCCATCCATCTATCCCTTCCTCTGCCCATCTATCCCTTCCTCTGATACTTAGATATACTGTCTTTATCGGAGGAGAGATCGCTGTAAAGACAACTTCCCTATTTACACTCTCCCAAAACCACTGATAACGTTATCTTTAATATAATAAGTTTTCTTACTGATGAAGGCCTGAGTCAACAGGCCGAAAGCTTAGCAAATAAACATTTTACGTGGTGTTTCCACAAAACTTATTATATTACATTATCGCCATGAAAACTTTCAAAGAATTAACGTTAACTTTACTATTGCCGATATACAAATACGCTTCTCGCAAAAGACCACCGTAATCGAGATTTAATGGGGCATGGGCGCTATCAATATTGGCGCCAAGCCACCTCGAACAAAGTCTTTAATGGCGCCGCGGGATGGTGATAATAATCTTTGAATGTTCCCACGTACTCTTATAGCTGGTTTGGCACAATTTTCAAACGTAAGCAAACAACGTTACGCCTGAAAAAGTTTGAGCTTCAAGATTGAACGCGAATGTATGTACAGTTGAACTATAAAAATACACACACACTTACATGTTTTAATTTGTTCATTGTTTGTTTAGTCTGCAAATGGCTTTCTTTTTCCATTTCTATCTGCTCCGTAAGTTGTTTCACAGTCCTCGTGTTTTTCTCTTTCTCCTCGTCTACGGTTCTACTTATCCGTTCTTTTTCTTTACTCAGAGATTGTCGTTCTTTGTCGACGGCATTACGAACCTAAAAGAAATCAAGGAGTAGGTATGGTTCGTATACCAGTATCAGATCACATATAGGAAGGAAGGAAGAAAGGAAGAAAGGAAGAAAGGAAGAAAGGAAGAAAGGAAGAAAGGAAGGGAAGGAAGGGAAGGGAGGAAAGGAAGGAAGGAAGGGAGGGAGGGAGGGAGGGAAGGAAGGAAGGAAGGAAGGAAGGAAGGAAGGAAGGAAGGAAGGAAGGAAGGAAGGAAGGAAGGAAGGAAGGAAGGAAGGAAGGAAGGAAGGAAGGAAGGAAGGAAGGAAGGAAGGAAGGAAGGAAGGAAGGAAGGAAGGGAAGGAAGAAAGGAAGGGAGGAAAGGAAGGAAGGAAGGAAGGAAGGAAGGAAGGAAGGAAGGAAGGAAGGAAGGAAGGAAGGAAGGAAGGAAGGAAGGAAGGAAGGAAGGAAGGAAGGAAGGAAGGAAGGAAGGAAGGAAGGAAGGAAGGAAGGAAGAGAATTTACTAGTACTTTACTACAGCGTCTCTTACGTGTTCTCGTGCTTCAGTTCTCAGTCGTTCTCCAAGCACTCGAGTAGCGTCCTCTTGTTGCCTGACTAAACCACGAACCAACTTTACTTCTTCGTTTTTGTTCTACAAATGCAAAGCAACCCATAAAATTGTTTAAGACTCATGTGAGTTGGTCCGTGCTTCGAAGGTGTTTCTCTTGTGATAGACAGATCAAGTATGGGTAGATACCTCGATAATTTTTTGTAATTCTTCCGTCTGTGCTCTGCACCTTTCTTCAGAACGTCTGAAATCCGCTGTTCGCTCCTCTACCAGCTGTGAACGAAAGAAAATGTTTCATAAAAGTATCACACCACAGTTTCGCCTTAAAAAATCTTGACCTAAGATCTAAATTATTTTAAAATCAGGTCTTACATTTTCAAGTTCTCTTTGTTGGCGTAGTAGTTTGTCTTCCCGGTCTTTGCAAGATCTTTCCTGAATTGTATAAAGACAAAAACAAAATTAAAAAAAAATTAGGTCTTAAATAAGTCTAAATTGAGAGAAATTGTACCGAGCAGGAATCGGACCTGGATTGCGTTTTTTCGTGTGTACATGGCTACATGGGTATAACAGAACATATTTCTTCAATATATCTTGAAACGATAAAAACCTGTCCATCCATTCGTATTTCAGCGTCTTGTCGTTCGCTCTCCAGCTGAGCACGCCAGTGTTTCTCCAGATCCAGATTTTTCTGTTTCTCTTCTCGAAACTGAACCTTTAATTTACTGAATTCTTCATTTCTTTCAACCAAGGATGCTTCGAGCTGTGTGATCCTCGACTCTGCATTCTGCAAAGCAATAAAATAGATTACTTGCCGGCTGTACCATCAAGAAGACTATTTCATAAAGCACATAATAGCAATAAATGACGTAATTACTCTTGCATAAATTAATAACACAGCTATTCTTTTTCTATACACAAACCTCTGCAGTCTTCTTTAGTTGATTTGCTTCTCTTTTAAACTTCTCTTCTAAGAGTTCGATATTTGAGGCGCGTTCCTATCAAAACAATAACTCACATCACCATGGTAGTAAACAATAGAAAACGCAACAAATATATAAACATAATACATTAGAGAAAGACTTTCATTTAGTCGTCAAGCTCGCTCTAACTATTGAGGTACTGGGACTCGGATGAGATGAACGTAGGGTGAGTTCAATTATGACATTGTATAATGCTGGGTGTAACTAGTAATGTAAAGCCCTAATCAAACGAGAACGCAAGTCATCGCAAGTTGGCAGTCACGCTATCTCAGCCAGCCCTTCTGAATAGTTTCCCGAAAATTCATGTACCGTGACAAAGTTAAAACTTGTTTAAAACACTCATGAAACCTTTATTTTGTTAATTTAGGGAGTTCGACGACCGCCACAGAAATCTGACTACCAACTTGCGATGACTTGCGTTCTCGTTTGATTAGGGCTTAAGGTGTTCTCCGAGCTATTTTACTCAGAAAAACATTTCAGTTCCCAAGCGGCACTGGAACATATACTGCCATGTGCAAATATGATAGATGTTTTTTAGCAGTATATACAATGGTGGCCAAAATTAATGACCGACTTATATTCTTGCAAGTTTTTCAACTTTCCCATAATGGTTTTGAAGTCCAATATAGTCCATCAGAATTTGAAAACAACAACGATTTTAATTTCTAATGTTGTATTGTTTTGTGAATATTTTTATATTCAAACAAGGGTGGCTTAAGCCAGTTCAAGTGTCTAATCGGAAGATCAGCAATAAATAATAATTAATAAACGTGGTGTTACCACAAATTCACGCTTGTATTATATGTCTAGTTCTCTTCCGAAAACTCTTTCATAACCTAGAAATTTCATTGTCAAACACGATTTCTTCCTGACATTCTGAAAAAAATAACGCTACCACTTAGGAGCACATGACTATGAATTTGCAACCTTAGCTCTCCATCTGAGCCTCAGTAGCTCAATGGTCAGAGCGTCTAACCGGTCATTAGTTTATTCATGCATAAATTATCTTTGATGTGCCGCGGTTAATAAATAGGTTATTGACCTTGCATATTAAATTACCTACTATATCGCTTTAAAACTACGTCTAGAATACCATTTTTTTGTTAAATAACGACAAATATCGTCTGTGTCATGAATAAACTAAGTCGGTTAGTGATCTTAACCTCGGTCACTACTGGTTATTACCCTTGGGCCTGCGGGCCTCGGGGTTAATAACCAGCGTAGTGACCTCGGTCACTAACCTATACTTAGAAGGTTGCAGGTTCGAACCCTGTCTGGGGTCTCAAATTTTTTCTGAGTAATTGAGCTTGACGAACGTCCACCGAACGCCTGTTACATATTACACCAAGCTCGCAAACGTAACACATGCATTATATGTATTGTTGCATGGTGTACCAAAACAATGAAATAGCGGCCATATTGGTGTACGGTATGGGAATTAGCTCTTTCTTATTCAAATATTTCGTATTGTTTCACCACCCCAATGGGGCCACCGATCACGTGAGTGAAAACGCTCTATACGTATCGGATACAGCATTGTCCTGATTTACATAAACTTTAGCTTCGATTTTCTCGGCTAAAACAGACCGTATCCCCAAAATAGTTGGTGAACTTGATTACTTAGATGCATTTGTATTTTACGAAAGATACAGCATTCGCATCCAAGCTGTACCTGATTTACTACGGCTCGCTTGCAGCTCGCCTTGTAAATCAGATACAGCTCGGCTGCTCATGCTGTATCTGTTACATGTATTCAATTTTGTTAATATATCTCGTGAATATATTACTCAGAACCCCAGCTCAGCATTCAACGAAAAGAAAAAATGGTCAATATCCTTGCGAACTGACCCGCAACATTTGCGCTTTTAATGCCTCAATTTCCTTCTCCTGTAGATCTTTCATTTCGTCGTGAAGGTTATTTATTGCGTTTAGCTTTTCGTGCTGTACTGTACGGACCTTCTGCCGCTCTTTCTCCAATTGCTAGAAATTAAAAAGTTAGTCAGGGATAACTATGTTAGTGTTTAAAAAATCAAGCAAGTAGGTTATAAATATCAGTTGTCAATATTCTATTATCATCAATGATCAAACCAATAATCAACCATCAATGATTAACCATCAATGAGCAATAAATATTACTACATCTATTAATAATTTATTATTATTATTATTTATTAATTATTACTATTTATTTATTATTATTTATTCATTACTACTTATTAATTATTATTTTTAATTATAAATTATTAATTACTAAATATTAATTATTAATAATTAATAAATTAAGTAAATATTAATTTACTAATTATTACTAATTATAGTTCATTATTATAAATTATTATTAATAACTACTTAATAACCGAGAGTGAGGTCTTTACGGTAACATATTAAACCGAGGTCTTGCTGTATTGACCGAGCGATAGCGAGGTTAATACGCCCAAGACCGAGGTTTAATATTTTACCATATTATATGGCTTTTTATTTCAAAATCAATCTTGTATTTCTTGGTCTTCGCCAAAACACCAAACTAGCGTTATTTTCTTCTGTTTCTTTCTCCTCTGGATACTAGAATATAGATATTTTATAATGTTCATCGTCGTCTATTTCATCTATTTCCACCGTTTTTCGGCAATAAAAGTTTCTTATTAGGATTTTTCGTTTGTTTCCAATCGTAGGGCATTAACAATTTTCATAATGCCCGTGGGCATTACGGAGAAATCTCGCCCCGTCAGCAACCAATCACAGCGCGTGATTTTACCGGAAGTAATCCGTGCCATATAATAATTATTATTAATAATTAATTTAAGGTGATGTTGGTATCCTCAACAAAGACGATTCTTATTAATCAACGGAATATGCCCCTTTTCTCTGGCGCCTAGCCACTAAATTCCTTTTATACTAGTTATTAAAATGGTACCCCAATTTCAGCTGTATGCCTTTCTACTCTGCCTGATCCCCCCCCCCCCCCCCCCTCTCTCTCTCTAAAATCAAACCTCTTTCATCTTTTGCAGATTCTCGACTGTTTCTTGGCGCTGTTTATTCAAGTCATCTTCCAAAGCTCTATTCTTCTCGCGTAGATCGTCTTGAGCCATCTTCGCTCGCATTTTTTCTCTCCTCAGTGTCTCCTGCATCATTTCTAAATCTTTCTTAAACTTATCGCGTTCTTGAAGACACGTAAAGATCTCCTCTTTGCTTCTGCCAAATATTATCTCGTCAGTGTTAAACGTCTAAAAATCAAAGCAAATACAGCTAGGAGGCACTCAAAGACTGCATACCTCTGCTAACGGGTCATTCAAGGCATTTATAAGAAATTTTAAAAAATCACTAATAAGTCATGAAACAACACAATTGAATAACTATGTCCGTGGTTTTATCTGATAAAAAAAATCCTCCTTATTTACATAAACTTAACCTTGCAAAAAATTTTCCATGATTTTCTTACACTGCTCAAGTCAACCGAAAAATTCAGCTGACTCGAGCGGGATTTGAATTCGCACCTTCGGCATAGATACCGGTCCACAGCTTTACCTGTCCGCCGCTTTACACTTTAGCAGTGTAAGAAAATCATGAAAAATGTTCTCATGTTTCTCTGAGGATGGTTCTGTAATAGAATTGAAACACTGCACGTCCTCACGGAAAAGCGTTAAAGTGCATATAAACCCTACAGTTTTTATTTGTTTGTATAGATCACGGCAAAAGAACTGATGAGTTATTTTACAGTTTTTGATTTGGTCCATTCGTTCCGGAGATATCTTGCTTCAAACATCGGCAAAATGCTCCAATTTGAAAGTCCCGCGAAAAATTGCCGCAAATATTATATGATCAAAATAGGGCCTGGAACCGACAAGGCGTGACGTCATTTAAGAAACGTCAACTCTGATCGCTCTGTCACTAGCAGTGTACGCACGAGGTTTTCCATACTAAGTTTAGCTTTAAAATTCGTCGAATATTTGCAGTTTAATAATTTTAGTAATGCCAGATAGGTGTGCTGTATACGGTTGCTCAAACACGGCTATTGTAGCCGATGACGTCAAATTAAATTTGCGGCTTTTTCATATAAATAGCTATGTTTAAAGCGAGATATCTCTGGAATGAATGGACCAAATCAAAAACTGTAAAAGAACTTATCAGCTATTTGTGCGTCCTATTTTCAGAAAACTGAAAACTGTGTAGGGTTTATATGCACTTTAAGTTGTCGCGAGAATATCTCGTGCACTTAAGTTGAATAAAACTCGCCTCCAATCCCTGTGCGGCTAGATAGCTCAACAGGTAGAGCGGCGGACCGGTATCCCAAATGTGCGAGTTCAAATCCCGCTCGAGTCAGCCGAATTTAGCCTTGCTTTTCTCGGCTTAGACAACGTTGTTTTTCAAACGTCTACGCCAATGAACCAAATGAGTCGTTTTTTAAATATTCGCAGTACGTGTTTTATCAGATCTCAGTGATGGATCCAGCTTGATCTGGTACGGGGGTGCTGCAGGGGCGGATCTAGAATTTTTTTAACCTTAGTCAAACCATTCCTAGGGGGGTCTGGGGGCATGTTCCCCCCGAAACTTTTTGAAATTTGGACCTCTGAAATGGCATTTCCTGCATTCTGACGGTACTTTGATTTAAAAAGAAAGATTTAAAAGTTTTAAATCGTGTTTTCAAAAGCGCATTTTATCATTTATCCATATTTATTTATTTAGCATTTTATCCATATTTTATTATGGATATCACAAGGAAGCTAGACATTAGAAATGTGATTGACATTTTCAATGAAAAGCCACGTCGCATCCCACTGCAGCAAGGCACTAATTGAGTAATTGGCACACCCCCCTGCACCCCCTTGGCCAAGGACCAGGGGGTGCGCACCCCCCGCACCCCCTGTAAATCCATCACTGTCAGATCTACAGTATAACACTCAGCTATCTAATCTTTGAGCAAATATAGCAAAGGTAAAGTTTCTCAAGTGCTGTTTTCCCTTTCCAACTTGGAAATTTTTTCTACATGTAGTATCTCAACTAACCTCGTTTCGTTTTGACTTTTCAAGAACTCCGTTCAGTGCGTTGCATTCTTCTTGAAGCTGGTTACGAGTTTTCTCAAGTTCCATTAGCTCACTCCTTAATAAATGAATAATAAAATTAGTTAATATATGCAGGCGGAAACACAAACAGACACATGGACAGATTAACAGAGACAGATAAAACACAAACAGACAAACAAACAAACAAACAAACATACCAACAAACAAACAAACAAACAAACAAACAAACAGACATACCAGGAGAAAGACAGACAAACAAACAAACAAACAAACAAACAAACAAACAAACAAACAAACAAACAAACAAGCAGACAGACAGACAGACAGACAGACAGACAGACAGACAGACAGACAGACAGACAGACAGACAGACAGACGAACAGACAGACAGACAGACAGACAGACAGACAGAGCAAGTGACTATGTGACCAAGGAATAAAGACAGATAGCCGGACAGAATGATAAATGGGTGGATATAGACAAAGTGACGATCCTCTGACTGAAAGATGGAAACACCCTAGAACGTGATAGCTAAAAAGAAACTTATGTACATATAGGAGCGACTATAGTATCGTACTACCTCGTCTGTGTAGCTTGCCACCGATATTGCTCTACTAAACTTTCAGAAGAATTCATGTCGGCTTTGTTGCGGTTCAGAGACTCTTCCAAGACATTCAGTTCATGCATTGCCATCTATTCAGGGAAGAATACAACAATTAACCGTGAGTTTGAGAAGAGAGTAGCGAGTTTCTAATTCATTGAAACTGTTCCAGGATTCTGACATCTTCTTAGCGATGTAACTGGATTGTTTTATTGCATCTTTTCGTTTGATGGGCATTGTTGTTCTCGTTAGTACAAGATAAAATTATGGAACAGAAGGGGGAACGCACAAACAAGAGGATTTAACAAAAGTTATGTTTTACTGTCTCTTCCATGGAAATGCGGCTACATGCAGATGGATGGGGGTAGAAAGAGAGGAGGGGAAAGGAAGGGAAGAAGAGAGGGAGGAAAGTAGAAAGGAAGGAAAAGAGGGAAAGAGGAAGCGAAAAAAAACACGAAAAGAGGGCGGGAGACAGAAAGAGGAAAAGAGACGAGACGAGACGAGACGAGACGAGACGAGACGAGAAGAGAAGAGAAGAGAAGAGAAGAGAAGAGAAGAGAAGAGAAGAGAAGAGAAGAGAAGAGAAGAGAAGAGAAGAGAAGAGAAGAGAAGAGAAGAGAAGAGAAGAGAAGAGAAGAGAAGAGAAGAGAAGAGAAGAGAAGAGAAGAGAAGAGAAGAGAAGAGAAGAGAAGAGAAGAGAAGAGAAGAGAAGAGAAGGAATGGAAAAGGGAGAGAAGACAAGACAAGAGGTTGGGAGAGAAAGAGCAAGAAAGGGCGGGAGGGAAAGGAAAAGAGAGAAAAAGAGGAAGGAAGAAAGAGAGGAAAACAAGGAGGAAGGAAAAGAAGGACAGAAGAAAAAAGAAAAGGAGGGACGACAAGAGAAGAAATGGAGGGAAGGAAAGAAGAAGGGAGGCGGGGCTTTGGAGTGAAAAAGCGAGAGAAAAAATAAGGGACAGAGAAAAAGAGGGAAGAAACACGCATGCAGCTTACTATACGAAAAGTTTGAAAACGTGTCCTAAGACAAACACACCACTTTAGAAAAAGCTCTCGAGCTTCACTATCATTGCAGTGCTAACCTTTTTTCTGGAGTGTATTTCTTCAATGTCCAGCTCCAACTGTTTAAGTTCTTCGATTTTACAATGAAATACTTCTTCGACATCTGTAACCTAAACACAAACAATTTTCTAAAATGTGGTTTCTTCTGGAAAAAGACGGTAAGTCAGTGATAAGTATACGTTAGATCAACCTAACGTACAATTGTGCAAACAGACGTCACATGCAGCACCTTTACGAATAACACAGTACACCACTAACCTCAGACTCGTTATTCAATGAGCTACGTTTGTCATGTGCTGGGTAGACGGTCCTCCTAAGAAACAATAGTGTACATTTTAACAGTTTGTGAGAGTCACGGGTGTATAGTGGTTATCTAATTCGCTTATAAGGCCATTGAGTATGGTATTCAAGTTTTCGGAGTTGCTATTAGGGACCTTAAGCAAGCTAGGTTACTGCATTTAAAAGAAACCATGGATCAGGATGTCGTATATTGTATGCTTTATGTATTTTGTAAGACCTTTAAAAAGCAGCCATAGCTGCGACAACATGACGTATAATAGATTAACGCCTAAGTAAACCAGTGAACTCAATGTAAGTTAAAATGTTGAGCTTGCTTAAGGTCCCTACTGGGCTCTTGCAGGTGACGTCAAAGTCGCCATGTCGAACCAAATAATGAGTAGTAATCCTTTGTTTATATGGATTTGGGAATACTTGGGAATACGTGCAAGAGCTCAATGTAGGTATAGCAAGTATTTAAGGGCAGGACGTAGCCAGGATTTTGAAAGGGGAGGAGCGAAGCGCCGAAGTAACGAGAAACTTATTGGTCTCTAAAATGGCATTTCCTGCGTTTTGGGAGAAGATTTTACACAATTCTGAAAGTTTGAAAAGTCATAAAATACTAAAAAATAACAACCGTTGAGTTAAGTTACATGCGTGCGATACATCAATAAACGTCCATAGCTTTTGCTTTGAGTCGCCAACACATCGATCCAGCCCGTTAACCCGTTTCGTCCGCATACCATCAAATATTAACCAAAGAAGATGGGCGCTATAAAATCAGGACGCTATTAAACGTGGCCAGGGCCCCAGGGTAGCACGGAGACTGGATTAGGAGCAAAGGAAGGTGCCATTTCATATTAGTCACTAGCGTCAGAAGAGCGACTGACATCTGAGTACGAGTGTTCAAAACAAAATGTCGTCATACAAAGAGGGGCTGTTCATGCTTATGAGGCGGGCTAGCCCGGTTACCGGGCTGATTTTAAGTCATGAAAATCTTTTGATGACTGCAAAAAAAGAATTAGAACACCCTGTTTGTTATGCTTACAGTAAAACAAAGGCAATTTTGCTTTGTTATATCATTCTGCATTTCTCAAATAGTCGTAATAAGATTTTCGTAACATAAAACCAGCCCCGTATACACGCGTAAAAATCTCGCAAGTTGTTACAGCATTGTTGCCTGAACAATGCTGTAACAACTTGTTGACATATGTGAACAACATTGATAAATGAACAACATTGTTCATCATTGTTTCAACAAGTTGTTACAGCTTGATGAAACAACAACCATTGTTCACGCATGTTGTAACAACCGAAGAACGTGTTGATACATCAACCATGTTCACCATTGTTGTACTAACATTGTTGTTCATCGTTGTTATTTCGTCATGCTGTTACAACATGTTGTATCATGTGCGAACAACGTTGTTGGCTATAAAAATGTGCTGTTGGAACAACTTGTTCATGACTGTTGATTTATCCGTGAACAAGTTGTTCGAACCATAAGTGAACAACTTGTTGACAACTTGTTCACGGCGAGCAGCACAACATTGTTCACGGCGAGCAGCACAACATTGTTCACGCCTGTTGACAACCGTGAACAAGTTGTGCGTTTTTACGCGTGTAACTTAACCGGGCTATAGCGCCCGCGTCATACGAACAGCCCCATAAGTCACATTAACCCTTTCACGCATGATTCTCCAAGACTTCTCCCCTTGACGAGTAAAATCGTCTGGCGTTAGACAGAGTAAAAAGAGAAAGTTGTTCGACAACAACGATGCACATGAAAGGGTTAACAAGCTGCAGTCTGGGCTATCGCTATATTACTTATACTAGTTATGCGCTAAGAAAAGCCCAGGGGCTGATCATCCTTACTTGCAGGCTTGCAGCCGGTGGCTGAATTGCGAAGGACGCAGATCAACGTGACCGAGTCGAAGGCATATATCAAAGGGGGCCTTTACACGAGCCCGGGTTGAGACCAACCCGGGTTAGCTCGCCAACCCGGGTGAACCCGTCTACGAATAAACCCCTGTTAGCGTTTACACGATAGCCAGGTCAACCCGTTTTGCCGGGTGACCCTTTTCAAGACCCGGGTCGACCTGGGTTGGAGAGGTGCGACGGTGCGGAACTTTGGTCAATTCCTTCATGTAAACACGGGTTGACTTGACCCGGGCTCGTGTAAAGTGTTGGCAACATCATAATTTGTGTTGAGAAAAGCTGACCTGGGTTGGGGAAAAAAGCAGCCAACCTGGGTTCATAAACACAAAAAAAGAATAACCAGGGGATGGCTCGTGTAAAGGCCCCCAAAGGCGCTGCAGGCAGCCGCCATACGACATGGCGGCGTATTAAACAAAAAGCGCCCGGGTACGAGACTGCATACGACACATGCATGTCAGGTCACGTAGCAGCTAATATGTAGGTGTTGATTTTACGAAGGGAGGAAAACCGGAGAACGCGGTGCATGAAAAATCCTCGAAGCACATTGTATATAAGAGAAACCAATCACAAGAATTCTACGGACACGAGTCTCAAGCCCGACAACGGGGTTGTTCCCAGGCAGTCAGTCGATCACCTATCCAAGTACTAACCCCGTCCAACCAGGGTTAGCTTTGGACTGCATGCAGTGGCGACATGCAGCGCGCTAACAGCACACGCCACCCAGCAATGTTATTTGCTCCTATTTCAGAAAACTGGTCCTGCGCAGAAGCTCACATTTAAAACTTTAATGCAGCTTTTAATTTTAAAAATAAGAATATACTTATATTCTACACGTATATATTTCGCTTTACTTAGAAGTCGTTTTACTAAGCGTTCACATTTAATATTAACAATAAAAAATAAATACATGTTTTCTATTTCTATATGTGCGTTTATGGAGCGTCGTAATGCCATGGTAGAGTACGTCACCGAATTTGTTCAGACCTAGGCATATAGGCGCGTATAGTCTTAAACGTTTGTATCGAAAGCGATCAGTCTTTCGGA
Source organism: Paragorgia papillata (assembly GCA_035771165.1). Lineage (NCBI taxonomy): Eukaryota > Metazoa > Cnidaria > Anthozoa > Scleralcyonacea > Coralliidae > Paragorgia > Paragorgia papillata. The sequence continues at coordinate 5,168,723 of JAWNZC010000001.1, read as the reverse complement.
CAAGCGGCTATAGTTACTGAAGTTTTCGTATACTATAGCACATTCCTTTGCATGCAACCCTCATCAATCCATTTTGAAATTCTCGACAATTTACACAACTATGATGCAGATATATTATAAGTAATAACAATCGAAATATAGTAACTTAGGTTAGATATACTGCCAAAACAGAGAACGTAGGATTCTAACGTTTCGAGCGAAGGCCCTTCGTCAGAGAGAAAGGGGCCTTCGCTCGAAACGTTAGATTCCTACGTTCTCTGTTTCGGCATGCAGTATATCTAACCTAAGTTACTATATTTCGATTGTTGTTTCTACACTGCCTACGCAGCACACTACTTTTACTACACTATTAGAAGTAATATTGGACATTTCACTCGATTACATAGCATGTTCTAGGGATTCTAGGTGAAGGAAAATTCGAGTGTAGAATATATACATTTTAAGACCAGACCGGGACCAGTTGCGAAAAATGCAACTACACAGGTCTTCCGGCAGGAATTGAACCCACGACCTTGCGATTCTAGTGCAATGCTCTGACCATGCACTGAGCCACGGAAGGCGTTGCCGAGAGCTTGATCGCGAGTTCTGTATATATAATAAGGTGGTAATGCCAGGAGAGAAGAATTGGGTATATTATAAGTAATATTGGGCATTCCACTCGATTACATGGCATGTTCTAGGGATTTTAGGTGAAGGAAAATTCGAGTGTAGAATATATACATTTTAAGATCCCAATTACCCTAACCCGTCACCAGTCTTCAACTATTTTGGGAAATGGCCAATTCCTAGCCGGAAGGCCTTAATTGTTTCATTTTGGCAACTGGTCCCGGTTTGGTGTTATAATGCATACATTCTAAGTATATCAAGTTTAATCGAGTGAAATGCCAAATATTACTTCTAATATAACCTCCTCTATATATTCGCCTCATTTGACGGATTTCCATATGACGTCATTTCCATATGACGGATTCGTTAATGAAAAAAAATTTAGCATTACAGATGGCACTTGCGTGAATCATAGGTAATTGAATACTTTGATAAAGCATATATCGATCATGTAAAAAAGTAGAGTGCTGCTGTGCTGCGTAGGCAGTGCTTTGAATGGATCAAAGTGAGACTACCGAGATTAGTTTTGAGAACGTAATACTGACGTTCCGGTTTCGAGTGGAGCCCTTCATTATATTTTACTCTGATGAAGGGCTCGAAACCTCGGTATTTCGATATCAAAAGTTTAAACCGGGAGTTTACCACCTTTTCACTTTGCACAGTGCATATCGACCGTCCGTATACTCTGTATGTATCGCTAGGAGCTTAAAATTAGGTTCTAGACACTTTTCATGAGCCACCAACAAACCATTCATTTACTCGATACAATTTGGTCATTTATCACGGCGTCTTTCCCAAATATAACAGCCACAACGCGGACACACGTCAATCTGATCTAGATGTGTTTGCGCAGCCTGAAAGCTGTTTCCCGGGGTCTCGTCAGGCGCGGTCACCAACTTGGGAATACGAGGCTGTCCGTTGGCATTGCGTTTCACAGATGTGAATACTCTGTCACGAAAAGTCACCAACGAGGGCAAAAATCGAGCTGGCACCAACCCACGAGAACACTTCAAGTCGCAAAACCCACACTCTGTAATTTTCTCTTCTGCACAGCTCATGTCCTCTAAATGTATGCACACCAAGTTCGCGTTGTCATCAAAAGACGTCTTTTGCCCAGAACGAAAATCCTCGGTTGTTGGACGTCGATTCGATGTAGGGAACTGAACGCTAGTCATCGGAGCGTCACTGCCGTCGGCTGTTTCATCAATTAGCGTACGAAGTCGAGCAAAAGCGATGCTTGCCCTCCATGTTGAAAGTACCGAATGACATCTGTCGTTTCTTCGCCTAGAGGGATTCCCTTCGACGCTTGAGATAAGATTTTTGTATTCTAAAGCGGTCTTGTGAAATCTTCTTGGAATCAGATCGGTTGACATTGGATCAAAAGTAAGAAGTCATAGGCTTTCGAAGAAGTCACCAAATCCTAGCTTCTGAGATATTCGGCGTCAAATGTCACTCTGGAATTGATTCAGTTAATTAAACAGCGAAATATCTCGTTAGAAAGCTACGTGAATCGCGCCATCGTCAAACAGATGTAGCCAGCTGGTCGAAATCCCAAATGCGAAACGACAACAAACACTGAAAGTATAGCCCTTTCTTCTTTGAGCTATACAAAACAACAGATCACCACGGATAACAAGCCAGCATGTGATTCGTCTTCTTGCGTTGACACAGAATATCTTTTATTTACAACAGTATAGCGAAACTTGCATCAACTGCTTGCAAAGCTCGCGGCTTCTGAATCTCAAACAACCGAGTTTCCGAAACAACAAAATACCGTTTTACGTTACTTTATGCGATAGAAGTGAAATGGAAATCCGACTATAGTACCAAATTATAGACGTATCAACGCCAGCTGAGGCCAATCATGCATTAAGGAACCCTTGTGTTATACGGCTGTTTATTGTCTGGCCTGTCACAACCCTGCATAATTATGAAGGTAATTTTCTAAAAACGTTTCAATTCCGCATGTTGTTCGAAACTGTTGTCACGTTGTGAACCCTAAATATAGTAATTTATTCATTTGACAATTAGACAAAACGACAGTGCATTAATACGAAGTTTAGGTCGTATATAGGCTCTCGTGAGTGGGAATCACTGACAATGATTTATATTGCTTGACAATATTGTAGCGTATATACAATGAAAAATGATAAACTATAGCACACACGGTGCCAAAGTCTAAGAGCATTTGAGTTGAAATACGTGAGACAAAGAAACATAACAAATAGGAAATATTTATGAGCTTCCATATATGTACCATTGTGCATATTTAAATACGAAAATTTGGAACGAATAAAGCTTCGGGGAACAACTGAACTTCCGACAAAAATGGGAGAAAAAAGGCTTTTTTCTTGAAATTTCCGACGTACCATTCTGAGACAATACAACGTGTACAGCGGATTCAGGTTGACCGTTTAACGGCAACATTTGTCGCGTTCGTTGCAACTGATTAATTATACGTCGTTTCCAGGCAAAATGTCAGACGTTGCTGGGCGGGGCTTACAAGTTCTTAGTAAATTCACACGCAACGCTGATATTTTTTGACAGAACGTTGTAAGTCCCGCCCAGCAACGTCTGACATTTTGCATGGAAACGTCTTAATTAACTGTTGCAACGAACGCGACAAATGTTGCCGTTAAACGGTCAACCTGAATCCGCTGTAAATAATGTTAAATTTATTGAGCAGCAGTAAACAACATGACGTACCGTGAGCCAAAACAGAACAGAACAGAACAAAACAACATGAATGTATAGCCCCCTCCGCATGCAGGCAACTCTGTGCCTCCCACTTTGCGAGCAATATCAGAGAAAGATCATAAGAGCATTCTCTGGTATTTCTCGCAAAGTAGGAAGCACAGAGTTGCCTGCAGAGGAGGCTAATGAATGTACAGTATGAACCAGCGTGATAGCTACACGGCTGTACAAACATTTGAATTTTTGATGTTACTTCAAAAAATTTCAAAACTGACAACGAAATTATTACTAAATCAAAAACATGGATACACTCAAATACACATAATCGGAAATTATGGTAAAATATTGGAGTAAAACATTTTCGAATATCTTTTTGTGTCTTTTAATGTTTATTCGAACATTTTGTAATCATACTCCATAAATGCCCGTTGAACTGACATGCTTAATTTTATATTCAATCTTCTGCAGCCTGTATAAACATGTTTTCATTGAACGAATTTCAATTAAAAATGCATGTTTACTCCCCCGAAAAGGGGTTTTCATGTTGAGAAGTCTGTAACAGGTTGCTGACAACTTGTAACAAAGTTGATGACTCCGACGGACTTGTTGTTATCGCTCTGTTTAACGAGTTGTTACAAGGTTGGCAACAACAAGCTTGTATTGTAATATAGATAAGTTTTGTGGAAACACCACGTAAAATATTTCGTTGACTCAGGCCTTCATCAGAGCAATAACAACAAGCTGTTGGCTCACGTAATTTATGACGTCATAAATGACGTGAGCCACTAGCTTGTTATTACAAGGTTGTTATTACAGTATTGGGCCCGCAGTAATTGGCCTTCACGCTGTTGCGGTGACCCTGCCATACGTTTAAATTTGTGTTTGTTTGAATGGTCCTCGTTTTAGTTTATTTTGTGAAGTCTATGGCGAAGCTAATAAAATAAAATAAATTAAAAAAATTACCGTAGAATTCCCCCGAAAGTAACGTTGAATTTATGACACTTCTAAAATTTCCCGAAAATAGCATTTTTCATTCAAAACAATGATAATGAGCAATTTAAAATTCCAAGAGCAAAGTGAACGCCGTCGTCGTTCTACACAAGACGTCATTGAGAGCATTTTCACGTTCTTGAGACGACGGGAATATCTAGAACGTTGAGGCCTGTCATTGTTGTTTTACTACAATAGACATGCTTTTAACGTAGAAAACTTGTATTTTAAGGGGGATAATTTCATTACATTACAATATAAATATATACAAGATCTGTATTTTTATATAAAGATGAAATTTAAGCTTATGAGCTAACAGTTTAGATATGTGATTATTCATAGCCTTTGTTTTGGGTAAAAAAGTATTTTCAAAGAATACGCGGTTCAGTAGTTCTGTATTGTATTCCTGTTCTTCCGGTCACCGTCCGTGTCTCAAAAACGCCTACATCATAAGATTGACCGACCGATGGTGTAGTTAGGAATGCCCTCGATATTTATTTCGTTATCCCTTTCTCCTAGTTACTGATGAACGGAGACTTTTGATATTTCTTCTTAACGTATTTCAACCATCCGAAAGTAGCGCCTCCCCCCGAAAGTAGCGACCCCAAGGGCTGCTAAATCCGAAAGTAACGGGGGGCCATTACTTTCGGAATTCTACGGTATTGCTCTGAAGGCTGAGTCAACAGGCCGAAAGCTTAGCAAATAAATATTTTACGTGGTGTTTCTACAAAACTTATCTATATTATATTAATTTATTATTGAGTCGATTTTCTTTGTTCTTTCGAGGGCTTTATATCGCATAAAGCCCTTGAATAATAATTAGAAACGAAATGAAGAAAAAAACAAGGAAAATCTTTGTCCAAGGTGGAAAAAAAAAGACAAAACTTTGTTGGAAAACCTCCTCAATAATAAATTAAGTCAGATAAATCCCTCGAACGTTGGGATGTATGCGATATAAAGCCCTCGGACGCTCGGGTCTTTATATAGCATACATCCCTCGTTCTCGGGTTTATCTATTACTTATCGCCATGAAAACTTTCAAAGAATTAAGCTTGTATATTGGCTGTTGATAAAATCACAACTTGTTAACAGCCTTGCTGCAAGCTTGTTGCAAACACATCATGTTAACAAGCTGTGGAAATTTTTACGCGGGTTTCAACTATTCCGCAAGCAACACGAGATACTGGCAATATATTGGAATATGCTGTCTCAATTGTATATATTGACCAACTAACTGGGACTTCGTTTGTACATATATACACATATTTGTATATATACACATATTTGCTTTTTCATTAAAAATACCAAAAACGACTTTCACAAATAATAACGTGAAAAGCTATGGATAAGTCACAAGCCTATACCAGCAGTTTTTAAACGGTTTGGACGGCAAGGAAAAATCCTCTATCACATTTGCAACTTCTTACTGAATATTAGTTTCAATATCGAGTTCTGCTAATTATCTAAATTAATAAGATTCGAATCGAACAATTGAGTCTAATCATGGAATAATCCCTGAGCAATCTGGCCTATTGAGCAACATGCAATACCAGATGCAATACTCTGCAGATCGGCTTGACTTAAGAGCCACGTGGCTTCCTAGAAAACATTATCTGTGTTTCCATACAGTTATATAGACACGAGGGGAACTTTGGCCGGGAATGCGAAGAATCGTGGATGAAACGCAAGCCCCTATATGACAAGTGTTTCTACGCGATTTTGTGTTCTCCTCAACTACCACGAGTCATATAGGCTTAGCCAGAGGCCCGTCCACCCGTCATTTAGATGGGTGTTTTTACAGTCATTTGCAACTCACTTTTCACCCAAATCTTCTGAAGTTCGTTCCAAAGTTCGTTGGGAAGTTCGTAGTTCGTTTTGAACTACGCATTTGATTGGTTGCTTGGTTCCTACAGCAGCCAATGAAAAGCGTCTTTCAAAACGAAAGTTTTGGGGTTGATTTATCACTGTTTTTGGGTGCTTTTGGCTGACAGGAATGAGGCTGTAACACTTACTTTAGCCTAACGAGTAACCTATAATTTGTGAATGGTGATTGATGAGTCAGTTGCTGCAAAATTTCTAGATTTCTCGAGGGGCTAAAGCCCCTCAGCCCCCCCACCCCCCCCCCCCCCCCCCCGCCCCCCCCCCCCCCCCCCCCACCCCCCCCCCCCCCCCCCCCCATACTCTACGCCTATGCTATGTGATCAATGGCGATGTAAGGTGTTACATAAACTAAACTACCTCTAACCTGACTTCCAGTAAATGTCTATCTCATCTTCCTGTCTAAAGCGGTCTGAACAGAAAACATAGATTTAAGTATAACTAAATATACACGTATAAACAATATTTTAGGGAACAAGTAATAATGTACAACTATACATTATACATACATGTATATGTAAAATAAAAGTAGTGTGCTGCATGCGTAGGCAGTGTTAAAATACAAATCGAAATATAGTAAGGTTTGAGTACTGCCGAAATTATTGAACGTCGTTTCTAATGTCTCGAGCGAAGGCCCTTCTTCAGAGAGAAACGTAAAAAGGAGGCCCTTTTAAAAAGTTTTAAAGGGAGGTCCTTTTTACGTTAACTTTCTCTGACGAAGGGCCTTCGCTCGAAACGTTAGAAACGACGTTCAATAATTTCAGTACTCAAACCTTACTATATTTCGATATGTATACTGTAAAGCCCTAATCAAACGAGAACGCAAGTCATCGCAAGTTAATTGGCAGTCAGAATTTCTGTGGTGGTCGTTCAAACTCCCCAAATTAACAAAATAAAGGTTTCATGAGTGTTTTAAACAAGTTTTAACTTTGTCACGGTACATGATATTTTTGGGAAACTATTCAGAGGGGCTGGCTGAGATAGCGTGACTGCCAACTTGCGATGACTTGCGTTCTCGTTTGATTAGGGCTATCTCAGCCAGCCGCTCTGAATAGTTTCCCGAGACCGATTCCGAATTTGTCTTCCGTGTAAACAGGCGGAACCGTACTAATAATTCGAGATCGGTTCCGAATTCGGTACCGTGTAAACGGGGTCTAAATGACTTAATTTATGACACAAGATCCCCACTCTAAACTCCTGATCCAATGCACCAATTTTAGGCACAAAACTAAGACTTCGGTGCACACTTTATAAAATTCTTCATATTCAAAGTTCAAACTACTGCAAAACAGACGAGGCCGTTACGTTGAAAACTGTACTCACAAAAACATCAACTCACGTTACCTTGCAATGTTGTCTTCACTTCCAACACTATAGCCATTCTTTATATACCCAGTGACAAGTTCTGGAACTATAAGAATAAGAACTAAAATTGAAATGAAATTGTCTTTTGAAACCTATACTGTACTTTACTCCAAGAGTACCTAAAACATTGAATGATATAAAACACTCTAGAATTTTCTTGTCCTTGCAAAACAATAATACTGTAACCAACCCCCGCCCGAGATGGCGAAAAATAACCGCATTGTTGTTTTACTCTGTCTATATATTACGTCAGTTATTTACCGAGTTACCGAGGTTGAGGTAACTATAACCTACTTAGTTCAAGATCACAGAGGTTGCCTAAGAAAACTGAGATACTGAGTTCGTTATCACAGAGGTTGTCTAAAAAACACTTCAGTTGTGATGATAAATCCTTTATCACATTCGTGACCATTGATTAACCCTTATTTTCCCAGCCACGCATAAATCAAGTTAATTGCCACGGGCTAATATATATTAGCCCGGGGCATTAACTTGATTTATGCGTGGTTATATATTAGCCCGTGGCAATTAACTTGATTTATGCGTGGTTGGGAGTAATTATTAGAAAAACATCTCAAACCAAGTTTGAAATTTATTTCGAAATTAACAATAAAACTTAGTTTAGATGATTAAATGCATATGAGTTTGCACGCATCCGATAGACATTGAAATGTCCACCAAAGCGACATTGAAATGTTAATCGTGGTGATTGATGTTAATCGCAATGATTAATGGATTGTTTTTCTATTTTTGAAACAGCGCTTCGGAAAAAAAGCGTGCCGAAATTCTCCGAAGCACTGTTTAAAAAATAGAAAAAATTAACCATTAATCATTGCCAACTGCGATTAACATTTCAATGGCGCTTTGACGGACATTTCAACGTCTATCAGATGGCATGTTTGCGAATCCATGTAACCATCTAAAGGCCTGGCCAAACGCTTTCAACATCGCATTCAACATTGTTCATGCAACATTGTTGAATAATGCTGAAAGCACGAGTGGCCAAATGAATTCAACATCGTTCAACATTCATGAATGACAATTAATTGAACGCGGGCTACCACAAAAGCTGGAATCGACAATATCCCGCATAGCGCATGTCTTTGTTCAACAAAGTTGAATGAAATGTGGCCAAATGCGTTCAGCACCTTTCAACATTTTGAGAACAATAGAAATTTTGAACGCGTGTTGAACGAAAATTTGAATAGAGCGTTTTCATCTGACGTCACGGCGGCCATATTGGTGTACCAAAACAATGAAATGGCGGCCATATTGGTGTACGGTATGGGAATTAGCTCTTTCTTATTCAAATATTTCGTATTGTTTCACCACCCCAATGGGGCCACCGATCACGTGAGTGAAAACGCTCTATATGTTCAAATTTTGTTCAACATCATTCAACACCATTCAACAACGTTCAACATCATTCAACAGGGGTGGCCAAACGCTTTCAACATGAGTTGAATTAAACAATGTTGAACGATGTTGAATGAAATGTTGAAAGCGTTTGGCCAGGCCTTTAACGTTTTATTCAAATAGTGAAGTAGAAGTAGCGTGCTGCGTAGGCAGTGTAGAAACAACAATCGAAATATAGTAAGGTTATATATGCTGCCGAAACAGAGAACGTAGGAGTCTAACGGCCTTCGCTCGAAACGTTAGACTCCTACGTTCTCTGTTTCGGCAGTATATCTAACCTTACTATATTTCGATAAACGTTTTATTGTTAGTTTCGAAACAAATTTCAATACATTTCAAACTTGGTTTAAGATGTTTTTCTAAGTATTTTGAAGGATTTCAGAAGGGGGCATCTGGTCCTGAGGGGGGCATCTGGTCCTGTTACTGTATGTACATCGGCACAACATTTCCTTGAAAAAATTAACTGGACTACCTGCATAGCTTACAACAAGAGTCTTCATGAGATAAGACGTAGTTTTAAACATTACTGACTCTGTACCTTTAGTCTCACCGTCATTTCTAGGGATAATGGCTACACCATGACTACCTTCTTCATTGTTTAATCCCAATAGATCTTCAGACCACTGCGATACTACTTTGGTGGGATCATGTATTGATCCAGATGTTGGTAGTTCTTTCTGTCCCACAACAGATACATTAAGCTCTCGTCGGTTCACATACGAGTTAGACGAGGAATGAGACAATTGTTCAACATACTGCCTGGGTGATGAAGAACTCTTAATTCTTGGTTCACTATTCAGTGATGAGTCCAATGATCTCTGAATGCTCTGAGGTTTGTTTTCGTGGAGGGAGCTAGGCTTGGTCTTGTCGTTCTTTTCGCTGCTCCTTGAAGTTGAACTAAAATCAAATGGAACGTTTACTGTCCAGTTGCACAATTTTATGAATGACCAGATATGCACAAATTATATTTTTAAATAAGCAATAAAATAAGCTTTAAGCCCTAATCAAACGAGAACGCAAGTCTTCGCAAGTTGGCAGTCACGCTATCTCTGAATAGTTCAGTTCCCGAAAATATAATGTACCGTGACAAAGTTAAAACTTGTTTACAACACTCATGAAACCTTTATTTTGTTAATTTGGGTTATCAAACGACCGCCACAGAAATAATGACTGCCAACTTGCGATGACTTGCGTCCTCGTCTGATTAGGGCTTTACATTACAAGACGTTGCGCTACATTATAAGACATTACGCTACATTGTAAGATGTTACGCTACATTGTAAGACGTTAGGTTACATTGTAAGAAGTTTTAAGATTCTGTGGCTGTGCGCTATCGAAATTTTTATTGTGATCCCATTGGGATACTGAAGTGAAGACTTCCAGTATCCAAAACGAAAATCTAGTATCCTGTGGATATCGTGATTTCAAGCCCTGATTTAAGTATATAATTTACTCTACCTGAATGATGTAAAAGAACTATTGTGATCTCCACCAAAAATTCTTGATAAAAGATCTGCACCTTCTCTAACTTTATCATCATAAAGTTCTATAATTGAAAAAAGCAACAATCAGTTTTATTCAGATAAGAGGCAGGTTTTTGAAAACCTTACTTTTTTCATGCAAATTATTGTATTGGCTTTGTAATAACCTGATTGAGTTCTGTAAAAATGCCCCAAATGTTGATTTTGCTGGCCTAAACTTCTAAAGTTTTCACACTAATTTTGCTACAATATTACAGTACATAGTATCAAAAATTTGAAATTTTGGGGGTTGGGGAGTTGCTGACCTCTAGCATGTTTTATACAATAAGCTAAATGTTTTGCACGTTTTCATTGGTCGAGAGCCATGATCTATTACTGGACAGATGCACAGATTTCATCACAACTTGTTCTGATTGCTGTGAACCAATGAAAATCACCACTCCAATGTAACGAACCAATCATATTGCTTGTTTGTATAGATGATGGATCACGTCAGATGGCATGCTTCATCTTTTTCAATGCCCCGGAAGTTCGGCGGGAAATTCAATAAATCTTATCAAAAGTTGTTTTTTAAAACTTTTTTATTGTATAAAACAAATAGATTCCATTTTGCCATTGTCTGTTCAGTTATAGATGTTCAGTTATAGATGCACAGAGGACGTCACAACATGGTAAGAACATCAGTGACCCGCTCGACTACGTCTCGTGGGCCACTTTTTTGCTCTTACCACGTTGTGACATCATCTGTGCATCTATAACTGAACAGACAATGGCAAAATGGAATCTATTTGTTACATAGATAGTATGTTATGAGATTTGCAAATTCTGTAATATTGTATATAACAATAATATTATAATAATTTTTGGCAGACCCAAATTGAGAAAGAAAACTGTGTTTGGTGTAGAATTTTTGGCTGAAGCCACTGTAACACCCTGTCTTACCATTGGTCTCTGGGTCATGTCTCACTCCAAGAAGCAATTCTTGCACATTATTACCAGAATTATTTTCATGCAAAGAATCTCCAAAATAGACATCTTGCACTTCCCCCCTATTTGTTCCCTTCTGCTGCTGAGGGAAATTTCTTTCTTGGTAATTAGAATTTAAATATCGTTCATGGCTGCCAAGGTCTTTCCTGTTTCCTAGATCAAACATTAAGCTGGGGGGATCTGTTGCATTGTTATAACTATCAGTAGAAAGATGTTCCTCGCTGAACAGTTTTGTAGATACCAATAAACCATTTTTTACAATATCTGTTTTGCTTGAGTTTTGCATGTTCTCAACTAATAAACCATCTTGAAAACCCTCCTTTGTAAAAGTTTCTGGGTGAAACCGAACTTGTTGTGACCTTGAACTTCCATGTTCATGCCCATTTATAATAAATCTCTGTTTTTCCATCAAACCGCTGTTATATCGATCAACTTTTGAAGTATGTGATTCAGGGCCAACATCTGTCTTTACACTTGGCATACTGTTGTGGTGTTTGATCACTGAACGTCTTCCACTACCCACAATATTTGTATCTGAGGGAAACTTTCTTGTTAGATATTTGGTTGACAGTTTATCGGGGTTGTTCATTTTAGCACTAAGATCTTGTCCCAATTCAATGCTTGTATTTTGATGAAAACTTTGTTCAACTGGTTTCATTTCTTGAAAAGAGGAACTGGTCTGCATAATAGAAGGATCAGAAAAAGAATGTCTTGGTGTACCCCCTTGTTGATAGTGACTGTCAATGAAAAAGTACTCCTTTGAGGAAGGGTTCTCCTTGGGATCAATCGACGAAAAGTCTTGATGTTGGTCGCCACGTTCTTCTTGTTCACCAACCTGCGAGACACTATCTAGGAATGAATCATCACCATCGAGCTCTCTTAGGGAGATGTTTTGATTTAAGAGAAGTTCTGTATTGTCACTTCCAACACTTCCTGAATGCTGACTACCCTGTTCATCATAGTCCATTCTAGGCAAGCTAATCCCAGTAATATCTGAAATTGCATCAATGTCCAAACCTTGAAACGCGTAACCTAGAGTGATCCAAAAAGAGAGTAAGAGGTCATAATTTAATGTGTCATTGATAGAAGTGGTTTCTTGAACTACTAAAAGAGCCACTAAAGAGCTGATTTCAGAATTTAGTATCTGTCAATTTACTATGAGGTAGGGTCATTTTCTGGTAGAGAAAAATTGAAGAACCCAAATAAAAAATAAACCTAATATAAAAGACCACTTTCTCTTATAGTCAGTTTCAGCTTGCTTTTGAAATTCATTTGTCAACATTCGTTGGAAGGTTGGGAACTTGGTACGGAAGTTTGCGAAGTTTGTTGTGAAGTTCGAATTTAATAAGCTTTGAATTTAATTCTTCTGGTAAAATCACGGAGAAGAAGATGAATGATTATTTGTTGTATATGAATATAATAATAGATACTTGCAGGTTAAGCAGAAACAAATTGCCGACTTAAATTTGTATCTACCTCGCAACGTAGTTCGGAACATTGCAACGTAAGTTCGGAATGTTCATTTCAATTATACGTATTGGATTTCAAAAGCAAGCTGAAACGGACTATAAATTAATTTCTTGTTGCAGTTTGGATCTGACCAGGCTTATCCAGGATTTTGAGAGAGGGCTTCCAATTTCTGTGGTGCATGATAAATTCCCCCCAACTCTCCCCTCTGCAAGATGATGACCTCAAAACGTTTAGTACATCAGTATTAATAAGGAAGTAACTAAATGTCTGTGTATGTGTGGTGCACTAAGTATAATATCAGATTCATTCTCAGTTTTTCAAACATTCTCAGTTTTACAAGTTCATCATGTTAGCATGCATTACATGTAAATTGCAATGACTCTGGAGTCTTGATTTTAAGTGATATTCAGATATTGATAAGCTTAAATACCTGTATTTTTATAAAAATATATTTTAGGCAAATCATTGAGAATAATTTTCTTTTATTTTTTCTTTTAAGTTTTGGGCATCCAAAGCTGTCCACTTTTTAATTCTAGGGTGTCCGGGTGTACCCTTCTGGCACAAAAAGCCTGGGTTTGACTGAATTAAGTTTGTACATGTATATATATTTTGTTCTCTTTTTAGAAATATTCAAATCTAGCCAAACTGCACTTACTGTAACAAAGCAAAAAGGAGGTAAACTGCAAAAAAAAGTTTGAAACAGAATACAAATGTTTCAAGCAGACTTTTTGCTTTGTTCTACTCTTCATAAAATGCAATTAAGTTTGACTTTGGTAAAAGATGGCACTTCACCAATGGAGACCTTATAACCCGCTGCCACCAAGGATGTCTGAGAATTCCCTTTTTGATGGGTAAAAATCATCTGGCATTAGACAGAGTAAAACAATAAAAGGGCTCAAGCTGGAATAGGTTAATTCACTCGTTAACTGCCCCATTGCTGCCTAGGATGTCTGAGGGCTCTCCCTTTTAGTTGACCAATAAAATCATCTAGTGTTAGACAGAGTAAAACAATAAATGGGCTGTTTTTGGCCAGCTCAGGCAGTACAGTAATGACACTTGTTAACACACTGCTACTGTACCTAGGATGTCTGAGTGTTTTCCCTTTGACAAGTTAGACAGAATAAAGCAATAAAAGGACAGCGTTTGGCCAGCTCAGGCAGCAGGAATGGGTTACCAGTAATACTCAAGTATTATATTCTATCATAACAATGAGATCTTTCACTCTTGCTAATGCAGTAAAAACTGGTACCAGTTTAAGGGCAGACCCACCCTCATGAAAACCAAATTATTCAGTCACATTAAATTGAATATCAGGAATCTAAGACTATACAAAAACATCAATCTATTAACCTAACAAAATCAATAACACACACACATGAACGACATTTCAGAATTTCAATTAAGGAACTGTCAGTGAAATATTTATGTTTTGTAATTAAACTAATTCATGCCTGTCAATGCAAAGTGAATAACTTGAATTCTAAATACAATTTAATTAGTAGTCACTCTTTTAATACTTATGAAGTCACGGAATACACTCGCATTAATAAAGGGTTTTTTCCCAAGTTCTTCCAACAGCATCTATCCTATATTTTGTAAACCATTTATAAATGTCTGTTTTATGTCCAAAATGTCTTAATAACGATTCAAAGTCAAAGATTATAATTTATAAAAATGCTCTAAAAGTTATATTAACGTACCCATATATAAATTTCCCAATCAGTTCTAGTACCTAGTTCTAGTACCTTTTCCCAATCAGTTCTTCTACCAAGTTTTTATACCTACCAAAATTTGCTACTATTTTGCAACAATCCTTTCCCGCCAGTATTGTTACAATTAACTTCTGTAATTTTCTGGTTGAAATTTATACATGTATTCGAAGCAGAATATTTTCTTTACAACAATCTCGGCAAAATCAACGTTAAATAAACTACAAAAAATATAGCAGTAAGCTCTGAGTTACCTTCCTTAGCTGAAAGCATTGTCCAAAGGATTAGCTCTTCAAATAAGACCAGCACATCTAAATAAAATATCGGATTGTAAAGGCTTTCCTACACCAGACAAAAATGTCACGACGATGGTCGTCGAAGGATGTCACGAGTTGTATATTCCCAGCGGCATTTATAGAATATCCAGTGTCGGTTTTCGTTTTATATTGAAAAGTAAATCGTAGAGAAGGATAACGAGGTATATTCAGACGCATTGTGATCCATTTGATGTACTTGTTCGTCGTTCAACGGTTGCGATTTTGAAACTTGACATCAACAAAAAGCGGTTTGTCAACAAAAGCTGTTGGAAGTTGGCGCGCGTCTGCCGTGTCTGCGCAGAACAGAAAGAGGGAGGAGCCAGCGAGTACGTGAATACGTCATGTAATAACGATAGGAAGTACCCTTGTCAGGAAGAGAATTTTTCTGTCTCGAACTTTTTGGCGGGCCTATCAAAATCTCTAATTTAGTATTATTGTGTAGCCTGCTCGTACAGTCATCATGTGGGGGTTGTGAAACATCAAGTGCCAGGGGCCCGTGCTTTCTGGAGGCCTCGCAGATTCTTGGGGCCTTTAAATACATATAAATAGATTGAGTACCATAGATAAACACAAACAGTCATTTATAATGTGCCAGGGATCCCTGAGAAACATCAAATGAGAAAAAAAATTCTATAATTATGAATGTAGATATAATCTTATCAGTAGAAATCCTAAAAGTTTTGAAGATTTGCTAGTCATTTGCGAATCTTCTGGGCTTTGAAAATTTTCTAGTCAATAGTAAAACTTCAAAGGTTTTCAAGATTTGCTCGTCAGTAGCAATTAGCAAATCTTCAAGGGTTCTCAAGACAAGAAAAGCAGTGTCTTTGTTTCAAAGACAAATCTTTGTTTCAAAGACAAAGAAAGCTTCTAGGATAAAAATAGGCGCGCAATACGCGCATGTCTGCTGTGTAACGTTCGTCATTGTATGCGCCATCTTGTTTCGCTATATATCTCGTACTGACGTGAAGGGAAACTTACGAGTTTAGCAAAGTGAAAAAGTGGTAAACTGCCGAGATTAGCTTTGATAACGAAATACTGACGTTTCGAGCGAAGCCAAAGTGGTGATTCGAAGGCTTAAGGGGGGACCTAACCTAAAAAATGTGTCTTGTAAAAAATCAATTGTAACATCCAGGGCTTTTATGCAAACTATATGAAACTATATATCAGTGGAAAGCTCATAAGTCATAGAATGTAACTACAAGCATTATTTTTACATAAAGTTGATTTGTAACCTAATACTGATCAATCATTGTAACCCGATACTCTACACAACCAGAGTGTAGTTGAGAAAAGATATCTTGCTCTAGAATCAATGGAATTGAAAGATTTTCACATCAATCTAAAGCATAAAGGTTGTTTATGGGAATGAGCATAGAACTTTTTAAAATATTAAATACTTTGGTCTATGTGCCTGTTTAAAGTTTGCCCAATTTCTTACCATTAATTTTGGTCACATTTTTCTTTGTATCTTTTGATACAAAAATCAGACAAAAAAGTTCTATGCTCATTCCCAGCAACTCTGTGAAAGGAACTAATACTGAAAATTTCAAGTTAATTGGTTAAATTCTTCTCAAGATATCCTTTCTCAAAGTTGCGGAAAGCACAATCTGAGAAAAATGGACTTAAATTTAAAAATATATGTAGAAAGTTCTAAAAAGGTCCTAAGTGTTCGAAAATAACATAAATGGTCCAAAATATTATTGTATCTGTTAACTGTAAATAGTTAGAAGCCTCCTGCTTTATATGTGACTCCCTCAGCCTCCCGAAGGGCCTCTTCACGGCGAGTTCGCATCAGCTGGATCCCTTGCCGGCGTTTTTTTTCTTTGTCAGTGGCCTGTCGGTCTGCTTTCCTTATTCTCCTCTTGTCCTTTTTTGCTGATGCCTGCTTTGTAAAGGTTCCTGGTGGAATGGAGAGTCTTTTCATCACCCTCACCCTTGAAGAAGCTCCACTATGGAAATGACAGACAGAAGAGGCTACTGCACAGTGGATCACCTTGGCACCATGGTGCTTGTTCTTTGGACAACGAGCCCATACCAATGCATTGATACTTTCATTGCGGTTTTGTGTGGCACCACGCACACATCTTTCAAGAAGGTTCCTCTCACTCAAGGTAATGAAAACTGGGCGTAACAACCCATGGAATACTTCTGGTAGACAGTCCTCTGGTTTGTAGGTACTCGTTCCAGTAGCAGTGTCTTGTTGCCATTTGCACCATGAAGACTCTCCAACAGGACAGTAGCGATGTTGCTGAGCCAGGTCTTTTGAGCGAATGGAGTGGTGAAGGATAGCAACAATATTTTTCTTCATGGTGTAAACAGCAACATCAACTTCCCTTTCTGTTGGGTTTGGTGTTGACAAGGTATTTTGTCTTATAGCAAGACCATAATACCTTTGGATGCGCTTGATCCTAACCTCCGATAGGCGATGTTTCCCTCCAATAGATTTGCCATCTGCAAGCTTACCTTTGGTGGTCGACTTGAGATTCATTAAATGTTTCCCCATTCTCTTTTGCACATGTCCTACGCAGTCCAGTTTTTCAACCTTGCATTCATTATACGTATTCTCCACAGCACTGAATGCTTTGCTATCACCATCAGACACCATCCACTTGTACCTAATGTTGTGAAGTTCCACAGACCTGTTCCACAATACTGTAGCACCCTCAGCTTCCATTGCAGGCGAGCTACCTGTAAAATTGATGTTACATTGATTAGAAGCAAGATGCTCAACCTGCCATTCTTCAAACTCTGCATCACTTTTACACTGGCTCTTCTTCATGGTACATTTACGGCATTCTTTGGCAAGAACATGGTAGTCAAGAACTTCTCCTGTGTCAACTGCTATCACAAAGACAACTCCAGTCAAGGAAGTAAATCCCCTTTTTGCCCACGTCCCATCGAAGGAGACAGCTGCATCTACAACAGCATTACTGGCTTCCTCTCCATTTTCTTTGAAGATGTGACTACGAACTTTTTCCCCTGCCTGTCTCATTTCATCTTTGGCTTCAGCCTCAAGAGCTGCAAGTATTACATCGACTTGTTTATAGTAGCCAGGTGATGATAAACAAGGCATATTCATGATGCTACAAAATGACACCAGACTTTCATATCCACCACCTGTCTCCAATGAATGATAAACAGCGCGTCGGTTTACATTGAATGATTGCCCTCTATTGGTTATCAAAGAGGATGTTTTCAATGGTGTAGCCTTACAGCATGAGCTACACTCCACAGAGAGGTCAGCCATCAGCCCATTTCTCCCAGAAGAGTTTTCTTTTAGATTTAAATGACCTAAAATGTGATAATAATAATGATAAAATTACAATTACAATGACAGTAATAAGATATATGAAAATTTTGATTCTTGAATTAGCATAACAAACATGCTTTTGTTTAGATGTAGTAAAAAAATATTGAAAAAAAATTCGAAAAAACCTTTAAAATTTAAAACTGAACACAATTTAAAACACAATATATATTTATGGTCATATAAAAACAACTGAGTAAGAAGTAGACAGTGTTTCAGTGTTTTGTTTCATAGTTTTCTCACCTTCAGCGCACACGTGGGTTTCTGACAGAGCTGAAGACAATATCTTTAGGTCTATAAGCCTGTATCCCTCGCTCTGGACAGTCTTCTCATCGCCAGAACTCTCTGAAGAGCTATTTGAAGAGCTTCTTGGCCTCATTTTCAGTCTGGACGCGCTTATCGGTTGATCACATTTGGAACTTGATGAGGGCTGATCCTCGGGCTGATCACACGATGAACTCGGTGTTGACTCCGGGATTTCAGATTCCTCTGGCGGTGTTTTCCTCGGTTTTTTTACATGTCTTTGAACTCCAGTAAAAGGCTTTCCTTTCCTTTTCCTTCTGTATACAGATTTGTTTTTCGTCCCGGTCATTTTAAACTAAAATTCCGCTTAAAAACTCTCTCTTGCTCTCTCAGTCTCTCTTTCACTGTCGAAGGCACACGATCATTCGTCCTCTCCCATGAGCAAACGCGGCCTTAGAAATAGACCCTGTACGTCATGTAATGAGCTATATAGGCCCAGTTACATTCCTCGTTTTTTTGCGAATTGTTTCGGTGGTTTTTAGAGGGACAATAGGAGCATAAAACTGAAAATGCTACTTTGCGTTACCATGGTAACCTAAATATAATTTTAAACTGGTTATTTAAAAGGCATCGCAAGCATAAAAGTAGTGAAAATTTTACTACAAACACAAGCCATGGCCTTCTTCTATGCTAGAAGTGTTGATTTTTCAAAAAAAAAATTTTACCATCTGAGTCAAATTTTAGGTTAGGTCCCCCCTTAAAGCCACAAAATAGCTACAAAAGCCATGAAAAGCTTTCTGTGTGAACTGTGAACGCTTATCAGATCCAGGGCGCCGTGAGTGTGAACAAGTGGCCCGTGCCGGAGCGCCGTACCCCGGGCACCTTACCCGAGCACCTGGTCTGAACTGAGGGTAAATTACACCGGTAGAGTGGGAACTAGCCGTGGCGACAACAACCAGACAGTGAAGACTAAGTAAGACTCGACTATTCATTTGTGTTTTAAAAAAAGGGTAAAGAAAATTACGAAGGGGTAAATTCAGAATATGTTACAATATTGACAAAGAAGCCATGCACAAATTACCTACCTCATCTTTTTGGTAGTATGCTTATAATTTTAACTTTTATGTCGGACTCTCGGACCAGTCCAAATATTTCAGTGTTTTCCGGCTCTTTTTCTGAGGCCGAGCTCAGAGCGCTTGCAATGTTTACTTTAGCGAATTCACGCATGCGCAAACGTTCGGCAGCGGTGTTCACTAGACTGGCCTTGCTTCGGAATTATTAACAGTGCCTTATTTTCACTTTTACTGGTCAGACTACCTTACCATAAAAAGCAGTCCATTTCCAGCTCAAACTCAGTCAGATTGCATTAACATTTGGTTGAGTCCAATCTGAGTCCTTTCTCAGTCCACTTCATTGGTTGAACTCGAAACCTTTATTAGGTGAACTCAAACCGTCCAATTCCAGTCCAGACCACTGACCTATATACAACTGGACTGCGGGTGCCCTATAAGTCCTATACCAGTCCAGCCTCAGTCCAAATCCAGTCTGAGTCCTCTAGTGTGAACGCAACCAGTAAGGCCTATACCAGTCTAGCCTCAGTCCAAATCCAGTCTGATTCCTCTAGTGTAAACGCAACCAGTAAGTCCTATACCAGTTCATCAGTCCAAATGCGGTCTCTATCCACGAGTGTAAACGCACCTTTAGTCCCCGTTTACACGGCGAAATAGGACGAATGGCGAGACCGGTCTCGAATTCGTCCGGTAACGTGTAAACGCAGCCTTAGACTCAAAATTAGAGCAATTCTTCAAAACGGTACTTATAGCAGAAGTTTCTTTTGCTGCAACCTCTTAATTGATTTTATTATTATTATTATTATTATTATTATTATTATTATTATTATTATTATTATTATTATTATTATTATTATTATTATTATTATTATTATTATTATTATTGCGGTATTCTGTCGTCCATTCTGACGAGGTATCATCGGAGGGTTGTGATTAGGTTTAGGGTTTCCGGGGGGCGTGATTACCGGGGGGTGGTATGGGGGTGAGGATTCGTTTTAAAAGGTTGTCCAATCAGATGGTGGTTTTAATGTTGGTTAAGCTTCATAATTTGAAGGTAATGATAGCTCTTCTGACGGATCTTCGACGGGCATCCACTTCAGGGTCCACATTCGGGGGGTGACATGATGCTGACCCGGGTAAAGACCCTCGAAGGTCTTTCTGTAGAAGAGGGCTTGCTTGCTTTTTGGCGGGTTGAACGGGTACGTGCTGGCCGCTTTCACCATCTCATCGTCCGCCATTGCCTCGTTGAAGTGGTCGTCGAGAATCTCAAGCCACGTGGGGTCTTTGCTCTGGGCGGAGACTCCTACCGGCATTGGTACTTTTTTCCGCCATAGCACTTCTTCCGGGATCAGCTGGTCATCTTTGAAACTCGACCTCAACAGGAACTTCTCCATGCCTTTGAATGGTTGTCGCATTTCCGCCGGAAGTGATAGATAGTATGACGTAAACATCTTGTCCAACATGGGAACTCTGAGTTCCAGGCCGTGCGCGGCTGTGCACCTGTCGGCTCGGAGGACGTCGTAGAGATAGATGTTCCGCAGCAGACGCTTCGATTCCTTGTCGGCTTCTTCGCTGTTGGGTGCGTGGTGGAAGTGCTCGTAACCCTGCGCCAGTTCGTCGGCGCCTTCTCCCGAGAGAAGTACGACGGTATCCGTGTGCTCACGGATGTACTTCGAGACCGTATATAAACATACTGCTCCACGGATCGTGCTGTTGTCGTAACCCTCGAGGTGCTTGATTACCGTCGGGATCCGCTTGATGGCTTCGTCTGTCTTGAAGGGAATCTCGTGGTGTTCTGTGCCTAGATAGGCAGCTACTTTTCTCGCTGCTTCCAGATCCATGCTTCCTTCCATTCCAAGGCAAAACGTCTGGACAGGATACTTCGAGCCCTACAACGATGATAATAGTAATCATAACCATAATAATCCATGATAACCATAATAATTTATTAAAACGACTTTCTTTATGGCAAGTAGTTAGAATTTTGAAATTTTAAAGACTAATTATAGACTGTAACTGTAGCTGTAACGGTAATGGTTACTGTAACTGTAGCGGTAATGGTTATGTTAACGGTATAACTTCAACGGTAACGGTAACAATAACTGTAACAGTAATGGTTACTCGGTAACTGTCAATGTCGTTGTCACTGTAACTGTAACAGTAACTGTAAACGTAACGTGTCTATACCTGTAACTGTCACTGTCTGACTGTAACTATAACTGTGTAACTATTAAAAGTTACCAAGATTTTAAACAGGTTTAATTTACCTGTTCACGCATGCACTTCACTGTCAACGCGGCGACAAGACTTGAATCGAGTCCTCCCGAGAGAAGGCAACCGACCCGGCGATTACCGATGAGTCGCTTTCGGACGGCTTCGGCCAGGCACCTCTTCACGTTCTCTTTCACATGGTTCCCAAGTTTGACGTGAGTGTCGAAGGCAGGCGGCTCTGTGATACTGGTGTAGGGCAGCATGTGAAGTATCGTTGCTTTGCCGTGCTTTTGAAGAGATATTGAACAGTAATGGCCAGGCAGAATGTGATCGATCACAGTCGGATCTGATTTGAGATCTTTTTGTAGCTGTATAAGGCCTTTCATCTCTGAACACACGCCATAACACCTGATATTTTAGAAAAAAAACATATTAGGGTCGTCACTATAAAAAGGGATGATTCAAAAGAACCCTTCCAGTAATCTGTTACAAATCGAAATATAGTAAGGTTTGAGTACTGCCGAAATTATTGAACGTAGATTTCTAACGTTTTGAGCGAAGGGCCTTCGTCAGAGAGAAACGTGATGAAGGGCCTTCGCTCGAAACGTTAGAAATCTACGTTCAATAATTTCGGCAGTACTGCCTTTCTTAATTATTTGTCCTTGTATATTGCTGATAATGATAATAACATGATTTCTGTGTGCACAACAGCCTGAAAACAAACTCAGCTATATTTAAATTAATAAGATTAGAAAAATCCAAATTAACGCTTGTGAACTCGTTACTTTCCGAACTAAAGGCAATTAATCATCTCAGCGTCTCTAGTTTTTTTCAACGAGGAATTAGGCTATTTGTCTTACAACGTAATTTCTTTAGCTAATTGGTCGTCACAGACAATTCTAGTGAATGAATGAATGAATGAATGAATGAATGAATGAATGAATGAATGAATGAATGAATGAATGAATGAATGAATGAATGAATGAATGAATGAATGAATGAATGAATGAATGAATGAATGAATGAACTTTATTTAAGTGTCTAGTCTTCTAGCCAATCGGGGACACTATACATAATTGTTCATACATAATACATTATTATCTAAATAAATTATACATTTCAAATATTTACAATTCTATCGTCATCATTACTATTTCTATTTCTATTTCTATTATTTACAAATCTTAAAAGAATATAGTACATGTATTCTAAATTGTGCAGAGCCTGCTATTAATTGCAACATTGAAAGCAGGAACAATCCCCATTGAATAAACTTTCGAGATTTTTCTGTCGGATTGTGGTCTTAAATAACGACAGTGAAGTGATAAGTAAAAAAATTGTTTTTCAGTTTGCTTGTTGTTTAAAAGCTGCGTATAGGCAGTGTCTAGAATAGAGCAAAGTCGAAACTGGTGGTAAACTGCCGAGATTAGTTTTGATAACGAAATACTGACGTTTCGAGCAGTGGCTATTATGGAAGTGGTCTATACTTTGTAGCCTTTGTTGCTGTATTTATGTGTAATTGCTGGCAACAGACGCTTTGCCTTTGAGCATCTTGCTTTATAGAACAGATTACTGGCGTGAAACATCTGAAGAATGTTTTTGTCATTGTTAAAAATCACCACTACTCAAATCAGTAGAGCGAGACATGGATAATTTTTTTATCGCTTCCGAAGTGTCAGTTTTATTATTAACCGTGGATCAATATTAAAGCAATCACGAGGTGTATTCTCATGTACCACGTGATAAACATCCAATTGTTAACTCGTAAACAAGCTATCACGTGGTACATAAGAATACACCTCGTGATTGCTTTGAAATTGATCTGCGGTTAACGAAACTGTCGCTTTGGAAGCGATGAAAACATCGTCTATGCCGCGCTCTAATGATTTGAGTAGTAAGGGGCTACGTTTACACGGTACCGGACGAATTCGACCCCGGTCTCGAATTCGTCCTAATCACGCCAGTAATCTGTCCTATAAAGCAAGATGCTCAAAGGCAAAGCGTCTGTTGCCATTCTTTACTTGTATAAAGTTCCCATTTTTATAGCAATTAACACATAAATACAGCAAACTCAAAGAGTAGTATCTGTAATTATTATTATTTAAATCTTTATTTAAACTGTTAAGAAAAAAAATCCATTCAGCAAAAGCTGGTCTTAACTGGATGAACAGTATGTACAACTAATACAATAAACAATATATGATACAAAAATACAAATTACAAGCTACATATATGTTTTTCAATATCATCTATGATCAAAAATTTAAAAAGTTCAGAAAATTTTTAGAAAGCTCCCTAATGTATTTATGGAGGGAGTTCCAATCTTTGGCAGCGGCAAACTGCAAAAATAATGTTAACATGTTCCGCAATCAGTTTTGGAAGACGCGAGACTCTAACCTACAGCCTTCTGCTGGGCGCGCGATGAGACGCTCAACCATTGAACTAGTGGAACTCAAATGATTTGAACGTAGATTGTAGAAAATATTATTGTTTAATCTATACCTTTTCTCGCCGGACTTTAACACGAACAACGGACGAACGCCAAACGTATCGCGGCCAAGATGGGCCTCTTCCTTCTCTTTGTCCACAATAATGAAGGCAAAAACGCCATCCAACAATTCCGCGGTTTTCTTCACTCCGAATTTCGCGTACAGGTGCAATATCGCCTCGCCATCGCTCTCGGTTTGATAGTCGAAGCCGTACTTTTCGGCCAATGTCTTGTAGTTGTAGATCTCCCCGTTATATGTGACATGAATATGAGGCATGGAGGGGAGATGTAGCGGTTGCATACCCGAACTGCTGCTACCAACTACGGAAAGACGGAAAAAGGCCAGATAGCACTGATCAAACCCTGGGATGGACTCCATACGGAAACTGTCTGGTCCTCGGTGGGCTATTTGTGATACACAACGACAGTGGTAGACTAGATCGTTGGTAACACCGAACACGGCCCATATTCCACACATCTTGTCCTTTAGTGAAATAAAAGTAGCGTGCTGCGTAGGCAGTGTAGAAACAACAATCGAAATATAGTAAGTTAGATAGGTATACACCCCCCTTTTTTGCTCGCCGACGCACCGAGAGTATTCGAGAACTATATGCGGAAATAACCAATTTACATATCTCCCTAGCTACAGTGTATATTCGCCTCGTCAAGGTGTTTTCCACATGAGTGGCAAATCTTTAAATACATCAAATGGCTGCGCCGCAGGCAGGTAGAGAAGGATGCATTCTGGAATGCTGTGTATGACTTAGTGGGAAGGCTGAAGAAGGAAGAGATGGTGGAATGAAATGGAATGGGCATGTTAGTCGAGAGGTATGAAGGAGTACATGGATGGTTCGGGTATGGTATGAGAAACATGGGGGGTGAAACGATCTTGGAGTTTCGAGATGCAATGGAGACATAGGCGGCGGAAGATAAGTTTGGTAGGGGGGGGGCTGAACTTCGAGTGCCAAAGGCGCAAGAAACTTCTAGGGGGTCTGGGGGCATGCCCCCTCGGAAAATTTTGAAATCTAGAGTCTCTGAAATGGCATTTCCTGCGTTTTGCGGATTTTTTCATTATTCTTCATTTTTTTCGGCCTTTCTTAATTCTTCGCATTTCGATATGGCTCATTCATAATACTTCTGGTCAGCAGTCATAAAATGCTAATACGTGGAGTACTTAATGAAATGAGTTTTGAGCTATCACACGGCACGATTTTTCTTACGATTTTCACCAGGATTGTCACCCTGCAGTGATATGCTATAATCACCCTTACCTTCGGCGAAAAGGCAGGGGGGCTCAGCCCCCCTTTTTTCCACTTTTACAAAGTTGGTGGGGCTTTACCCCCCAGCCCCCCCGGTTCCGCCGCCTATGAATGGAGATGATTGTGTGTGGAACGCAGTTTAAGAAGGATGACAACAAGTTAGTGACGTATTCATCGGGTGGATCGACTACCATGGTCGACTACTTGATGACACGTAAACAGGACAGAAAATGCCTCTGGGATGCGAAAGCAATTCCTGAAGAAGAGGCAGTATCACAACACCATCTGATACTGGCCGACATGAAAGTGAAGGGTGCAGTGAAAGCTCAGAGGAAGAAATTCTGTCCGAGCTGGAGAAGGGTCTGGAGGCTAAAGGTCGAAAATGTGCGAAGGCAATTCCAGGCTAAATTGGTTCTGCAAGAAGCTGGGGAGGGTGACGTGAATGAGTTATGGGAGAAGGCGAGAGATGGTTTGTTGAAGGCGGCAAGTGAGGCATGTGGGTGGACGAAAGGCCCAACAGGGCATGTGCGAACATGGTGGTGGAATGAAGAGGTTGGGAAGACGGTGAGTGAGAAGAAGTTGAAGTTCAAGGTGTGGTGTCAGGCAAAGGGTACTGCAGAGGAGAAGGCAGCGTTGGAGGAGTATGTGGTAGCGAAGAAGATTGCAAAGAAACTGGTTGCTCGGGCTCAGCAGGAGGAGAGAAAGAGATTAGGAGAAAAACACAGAAGAAGGGCAGAGTTCTGTGTTCAGGATAGCAAAGCAGATGGTGAAGGAAAGGCAGGATGTGGTTGGAGTGAACTGCTTGAAGGATGAGAGTGGAAAAATAGTTGTGAAGCCGGAGATGATGAAGAAGAGATGGAGGGAGTATATGGAGCGGCTATTGAATGTAGAGAATGATTGGGATGGAATTGTAGAATGTGGGGTAGTTGAAGGACCAAAAGAGCATATCACAGAGATGGAAGAAAATAAGGCGATAGGGCAGATGAAAAGTGGGAAGGCAGGTGGTCCGACGGAACTGGTGGGTGAGATTATCCGTGCAGCTGGTCAGGTAGGGGTGAAGAAGATGACGGAGATTTGTAATATTGTGGTGGACGAGGAAAAGGTACCAAGGGACTGGGAGGTGAGTACCCTTTTACCCATATATAAGGGGAAAGGTGATCCATCGGAGTGTGGGACACATCGGGCAATAAAGCTTCTGGAGAAAAGGTTGAGAGAGAAAGTAAATATTGATGGCATGCAGTTTGGATTTATGCCAGGGAAGGGGACGACGGATGGGATCTTTGTGGTACGGCAGATACAGGAGAAGTTTATGGCAAAAAAGAGAGCATTGTATTATGCATTTGTGGATCTGGAGAAAGCATTTGATCATACCGAGAGAGGTGGTTAGGTGGGCGTTGAGGAAGCTGGGGGTTGAAGAATGGTTGGTGAAAGCAGTGATGACAATGTATGAAAAAGCGAGAACAATGGTGAAAACGAAGCATGGAAACAGTGAAGAGTTTGAGGTGAAGGTTGGGGTACATCAGGGGTCGGTTTTGAGCCCATTATTGTTCGTTGTTTGTGATGGAGGCGCTGACGCAAGAAATTAGAGAAGGTCTGCCGTGGGAGCTGTTGTATGCCGACGATTTGGTCTTGATGGCTGAGAGCAGTGAGGAACTTAAGGAGAAAGTGCTGCGGTAGAAAGAGTGCGTGGAGGCGAAAGGGTTGGAAGTGAACACGGGTAAAACAAAGGTGATAGTGTCAGGGAAGAATTGTGGTGATGTTGAAAGGCTGGGAAGTTGCCATGTACTGTATGCGGAAAGGGTACTGGGAATAATTCTACTCGATGTACGGGTTGCAGTGGATGGGTACACAAGCGGTGCTCAGGTGTGAAGGGCTCGCTGGCCAGTGTTGAGGATACGTTTGTATGCAAGGTGTGTGAAAGAGCAGGTGATGGGGAGGATAGTGATGTAGATGAGAGCATGGATCTGGGAAATGGGGTACATTTAGAGAATCTTAGAAAGTTTTGTTACCTGGGGGATATGCTGAATGGGGGGTGGAGGAGCGAATTCGGCATCTGTGACGAGGGTGCATTGTGCGTGGGTGGGGGAAGTTTAAAGAGTTGTCTGGGATCTTGACATGGAAGAAAGTGTCATTAAAGCTAAAGGGGAAGCTGTTTGTGACGTGTGTGAGGAGTGCTATGGTGTATGGAAGTGAGACATGGGAACCCTCTCCAATACCATCATCCCATGTTCTAACAGCTTTATTGCCCGATGTGCCCCACACTCCGATGGATCACCTTTCCCCTTATATATGGGTAAAAGGGTACTCACCTCCCAGTCCCTTGGTATCTCTTCCTCGTCCACCACCATATTACAAATCTCCGTCATCTTCTTCACCCCTACCTGACCAGCTGCACGGATAATCTCACCCACCAGTTCCGTCGGACCACCTCATGCCTTCCCACTTTTCATCTGCCCTATCGCCTTCTCTACTTCCATCTCTGTGATATGCTCTTTTGGTCCTTCAACTACCCCCACATTCTACAATTCCATCCCAATCATTCTCTACATTCAATAGCCGCTCCATATACTCCCTCCATGTCATCTTCATCATCTCCGGCTTCACAACTATATTTCCCCTCTCATCCTTCAAGCAGTTCACTCCAACCACATCCTGCCTTTCCTTCACCATCTGCTTTGCTATCCTGAACACAGATCTCTGCCCTTCTTCTGTGTTGAGTTTTTCTCCTAATCTCTTTCTCTCCTCCTGCTGAGCCCGAGCAACCACTATCTTTGCAATCTTCTTCGCTATACCACATGCTCCTCCAACGCTGCCTTCTCCTCAGCAGTACGCTTTGCCTGACACCACGCCTTGAACTTCAACTTCAACGTCTTCTCACTCACCGTCTTCCCAACCTCTTCATTCCACCACCAGGGGCGCCGGAAGCTACTTAAGGCGGCGGGGGCAGCCATATAAAAAGGGCACTAATTTTTGCACGTGGTAAATAATGTTCGCCAATTTTGCTCTACAGCATAAAATAACCAAAAAGCATAACGGTATGATATAATGAATGATAATGTATTGAGAAAGAAAATTCAACGACTGAATTGTACATGTTGATGCTACATTCCTATTTAAAAAATATAGAGATAAAATCAATTGAGGCCAAGTTTTTTTTTTAATTTACATTTAAGTTTAATGGATCAGAAAACACCCGCCAAGTGAAAAAAGTCTGGGCACAAGACACAGCTCAACCTCGTTAAGGGATATTTTCAACAAAAAATAGAATATCTTTGTCATCTTAGGGCCTTTTTGAAATTGGTAAGGTGGGAAAAGGTTCTGGCATCGGCTGTTGGATTCGACGTTTTTATTGGTTAGTCGCTTTTCCTAAACATTCCTCGTGAAACATATTTATGTATACTTTTGTGCCAGTTATGATCAAATAGCTTCAACGGGACGGCCAACGGGACAAATAGGACCGCCATTACAATAAACTTCTCCCACGGGGCTGTCATTACTCAGAATAATTTTGCATAATAAACTAAATTGCTAATTTATTACACGCAGTATTTTTGGCATTTTCCCACCCTCCAAATTTCAAAAACGCCCTGAGAACGAGGTTGGACACAGCTAACCCAAGGTAAAATTAGTTTGCTGCAAAAGTCATTTAATACGATAATACAAATGGCAATTCCTCTAGAAAACATTCCTCTTACGAGAAAGGGCAATTGGTTGCCCCCGTGCTGCCCCGCGCTGTGAGGGCAGGGGGGGGGCAGCTGCCCCGTGGCTCCGGCGCCCCATGCGGCCTCGGACAGAATTTCTTCCTCTGAGCTTTCACTGCACCCTTCACTTTCATGTCGGCCAGTATCAAATGGTGTTGTGATACTGCCTCTTCTCCAGGAATTGCTTTCGCATCCCAGAGGCATTTTCTGTCCTGTTTACGTGTCATCAAGTAGTCGATCGTGGTAGTCGATCCACCCGATGAATACGTCACTAACTTGTTGTCATCCTTCTTAAACTGCGTTCCACACACAATCATCTCCATTGCATCTCCAAACTCCAAGATCGTTTCACCCCACACGTTTCTCATACCATATAGCCGAACCCTCCTTGTACTCCTTCACACCCATCGCTCTCTCGACTAACATGCCCATTGAAATCTCCACCGAGAATCACCATCTCTTCCTTCTTCAGCCTTCCCACTAAATCATACACAGCATTCCAGAATGCATCCTTCTCTACCTGACTTCGTTCAACCTGCGGCGCATAAAATTAATATTATGAATTATTAATGAATTTGATGTGCCGAAACAGAGAACGTAGGAGTCTAACGTTTCGAGCGAAGGCCCTTCGTCAGAGCACTGTGGTCAGAGAGAAACGTAAAGAGTGTAAACAAACAATGAGCTTATATACGAAAGGTAATCATGTGACCAAAAATAAGCCAATGAGATGCGAAAAATTAGCCAATCAAAATGAAATCGATAATGAGATGCGAAATTTGCTATTCATACCGTCGATGAGCAAAAAAGGAGGGGGTATAGACCACTTTCATAATAGCGACTAATTTGAATA
Organism: Paragorgia papillata; assembly: GCA_035771165.1. Taxonomy (NCBI): domain Eukaryota; kingdom Metazoa; phylum Cnidaria; class Anthozoa; order Scleralcyonacea; family Coralliidae; genus Paragorgia; species Paragorgia papillata. Next base: position 5,138,681 of record JAWNZC010000001.1, on the reverse strand, counting down.
TTCTTTTATGTGCATCTTAATAAGCCTTTCTGGCTTCGTTTGTGAGTCTGCAATTCAAAAGAATCTTTGCTTCATAACGAGGCCAGAAAGGCTAATTAAGATGCACATAAAATAATATTTAAACTGGTGGTCATTATGAACGTGGTCTATATATAACCGATTTTCGATTGTTGTTTCTACACTGCCTACGCAGCACGCTAATTTTATTTCACTAAAGGACAAGATGTGTGGAATATGGGCCGTGTTCGGTGTTACCAACGATCTAGTCTACCACTGTCGTTGTGTATCACAAATAGCCCACCGAGGACCAGACAGTTTCCGCATGGAGTCCATCCCAGGGTTTGATCAGTGCTATCTGGCCTTTTTCCGTCTTTCCGTAGTGGGTAGCAGCAGTTCGGGTATGCAACCGCTACATCTCCCATCCCTGCCTCATATTCATGTCACATATAACGGGGAGATCTACAACTACAAGACACTGGCCGAAAAGTACGGCTTCGACTATCAAACCGAGAGCGATGGCGAGGCGATATTGCACCTGTACGCGAAATTCGGAGTGAAGAAAACCGCGGAATTGTTGGATGGCGTTTTCGCCTTCATTATTGTGGACAAAGAGAAGAAAGAGGTCCATCTTGGCCGCGATACGTTTGGCATTCGTCCATTGTTCGTGTTAAAGTCCGGCGAGAAAAGGTATAGATTAAACAATGATATTTTCTACAATCTACGTTCAAATAATTTGAGTTCCACTAGTTCAATGGTTGAGCGTCTCATCGGCGAGCAGAAGGCTGTAGGTTCAAGTCTCGCCTGGGGCGTCCGGTCAAAACGTCCTCACCTCTTCCAAAACTGATTGCGGAACATGTCAACATTATTACAGATAATGGGTTATGCTCTTTGCGTTTGCTGTATTTATGTGTTAATTGCTATAAAAATGGAAACTTTATACAAGTAAAGAATGGCAACAGACGCTTTGCCTTTGAGCATCTTGCTTTATAGAACAGATTACTGGCGTGAAACATCTGAACGGCGAAATAGGACGAATTCGAGACCGGGGTCGAATTCGTCCGGTACCGTGTAAACGTAGACCCTAAGTATATTTTTGACAATGACAAAAACATCAGTTCTTCAGATGTTTCACTCCAGTAATCTGTTCTACAAAGCAAGATGCTCAAAGGCAAAGCGTCTGTTGCCAGCAATTACACATAAATACAGCAACAAAGGCTACAAATTATAGCATAATAGCCACCTCTTTAAATATTCTTTTATGTGCATCTAAATGAGCCTTTCGAGGCTAGAAAGGCTTATTAAGATGCACATAAAAGAATATTAAAGTCGTGGCTATGATTGAAAGTGGTCTATAGTGTAACAAAATTTATAGGATAAGATTAGCAAACTGCTATGCGAAAAACTACCATCATTCCTCCTTAAATCAAACGGGCAGAATTCGTCTGGTACCGTGTAAACGGGGTTTAAGAAATTAGGTTGCGTAACCAGTGAGTCAGAGTACCTGAAAAAGAGCTTAAAGCCTGGTAAGAGCCGGCGGCTTGGCTGCGGCGAGGGGCAATGGTCCAATCGCATACAGCTTTTTATTGCTAGCTACTTCAACACTGTCTATGATTGTACCATCGCCCCTTGCCGCTTGGATTTCATGCCCTGAACGAATACTTGTTCAGAATAAATTGTTGTTCATCACCAAAATGTGATTGCGGTATGGAGAATGAGACTATCAAACATTATTTTCTATCTTGTTCCCGTTTCGCTGCTCAACGCGTTTTGTTTCTTGCCTCGGCTGAGCGGATTTGTGGTAGCAAATGGTCAGAGAGTATAGCGCCAGAATGAAGGTTTTTTATATTCTTAATGGTATTGAGGACATAAGTTACGAAGCAAATTACATTTTCTTTGGGGAAGTTCAGAATTATATTCTTTCTTCAAATCGCTTCTCTCTGGCCATTGCATAATCTTTGTGTGTGTGTGTGTATGCTTTATTATTATTATTATTTTTTTTTTTTTTTCGCCGTCAAACACTTGTCAACACTTGTCAAAAATATGTTTATTAAATAAAAAAAAAAAGAGAAGACAATAGACTTTTTTTGAACCGACAGACAATACCAAACATATCTACCAAATCATAACTCCCATGCACACGTAACCACAACCGGCAACCCCCACACATATATAATAATCTACAACTCCCACACACATACATACGCAAATTCGATCCTTGTCTGGGTTATAGAAATTATTTCCGAGTAGATTAAAGCGGGTAGAAAAAGGTAAACTCATGTTAGTTTTGATAACGAAATACTGACGTTTCGGCTGCGAAGCCCTTCATCACATTTCATTTAAAAATCATCACATTTTACTTTACATTTCATCACAGTTTACTCTGATGAAGGGCTCCGCTCAATACGTCAGTATTTCGTTATCAAAACTAATCTCGGCAGTTTACCACCAGTTTCGACTTTGCTCTATTCTAGACACTGCTTATACGCAGCTTTTAAAACACGATCAAGTTGGGATTATATATATAAGCCCCAGGCTTATATATATAATCCCTATGAATTTATAATTGCCCAATTCATAGGGTGCCTGCTACAACTATCTCGTATGGTAACGCCGGTAGCGCCCACATACGGAGAGCAAGGGTTTGCTTTTCGCTCACGTAGTTTACGAGAGGAAGGCAAACCAATGAAAATCATCAAAATCTGTTGGTTGAGTCAGCAATTTATTACGCTGAACGTTGAGCATAAAATGTGGGATTGATACTGCATCAATACGCATGCCCAATGCTGTAATGATAGATCTGGTACTAATTATTCATACTAATTATTCAAACAAACTTGTAGAAGTCTGTGTATGTGTTCAATGAACCTTTACGTACTTCTCAAGTTGTTTAATAAACTATTATTCAAAGGGTTGCTTTGGAGTCTTATTATTTCTTAATTTATTATCGAGTCGGTGTTCTTTGTTCTTCCAAGGTCTTTATATCGTATAAAGACCTTGAATAATAATTAGATACGAAATGAAGAAAAAAACAAGGAAAATCTTTGTCCAAGGTGGAAAAAAAAGACAAAACTTTGTTGGAAAACCTCCTCGATAATAAATTAAGTCAGATAAATCCCTCGTTCTCGGGATTTATCTATTACATAAAATCCCGTTAACATTTGACATAACAATGTCCTTCGACACTCGGTAAATGCTATCTCTTAGAAAACCTTCTTCAATCGTGTTTTAAGTCGGATAAATACCTCGAACGTCGGCTTTAAGCCTCCGTTCTCGGTATTTATCCTATACTTAAACAACAAGCAAACTGAAAAACATTTTTTTACTACTAGTTTTATTATTATTAATGCACGGAGGCCGTTGCTGAGAGCTTCATCGCGAGTTCTGTATACATTAAGGTGGTAATGCCAAGAGAGAATTGGGTTTATTAGAAGTAATATTGGGCATTTACCCTCGATTACATAGCATGTACTAAGGATTTTGGGTGAAGGAAAATATTCTTCGAGTAAAGAATATATACATTTTAAGACCAAACCGGGACCAGTTGCGAAAAATGCAACTACACAGGCCTTCCGGCAGGAATTGAACCCACGACCTTGCGATTCTGGTGGTCAGAGCATTGCACTAGAATCGCAAGGTCGTGGGTTCAATTCCTGCCGGAAGGCCTGTGTAGTTGCGAAAAATGCAACTGGTCCCGGTTTGGTCTTAAAATGTATATATTCTACACTAGAATTTTCCTTCACCCAAAATCCTTAGTACATGCTATGTAATCGAGTGAAATGCCCAATATTACTTTTAATTATTAATTTAAATATAGCTGAGTTTGTTTTCAGGCTGTTGTGCACACAGAAATCATGTTATTATCATTATCAGCAATATACAAGGACAAATTATTAAGAAAGGCAGTACTGCCGAAATTACTGAACGTATAGATTTCTAACGTTTCGAGCGAAGGCCCTTCATCACGTTTCTCTCTGACGTGCATGAGGGCCTTCGCTCAATACGTTAGAAATCAACGTTCAATAATTTCGGCAGTACTCAAACCTTACTATATTTCGATTTGTAACAGATTACTGGAAGGTTCTTTTGAATCATCCCTTTTTATAGTGACGACCCTAATATGTTTTTTTTCTAAAATATCAGGTGTTATAGCGTGTGTTCAGAGATGAAAGGACTTATGCAGCTACAAAAAGATCTCAAATCAGATCCGACTGTGATCGATCACATTCTGCCTGGCCATTACTGTTCAATATCTCTTCAAAAGCACGGCAAAGCAACGATACTTCACATGCTGCCCTACACCAGTATCACAGAGCCGCCTGCCTTCGACACTCACGTCAAACTTGGGAACCATGTGAAAGAGAACGTGAAGAGGTGCCTGACCGAAGCCGTCCGAAAGCGACTCATCGGTAATCGCCGGGTCGGTTGCCTTCTCTCGGGAGGACTCGATTCAAGTCTTGTCGCCGCGTTGACAGTGAAGTGCATGCGTGAACAGGTAAATTAAACCTGTTTAAAATCTTGGTAACTTTTAATACTTAACATTATCGTCATAGTTACACAGTTATAGTTACAGTCAGACAGTGACAGTTACAGGTATAGACACGTTACGTTTACAGTTACTGTTACAGTTACAGTGACAACGACATTGACAGTTAACGAGTAACCATTACCGTTACAGTTACCGACTTACCGTTAAAATTTATACCGTTAAAATAGCCATTACCGCTACAGTTACAGTAACCATTACCGTTACCGTAACAGTTACAGTAACCATTACCGTTACCGTTACAGTAACCATTACCGTTACCGCTACAGTTACAGTTACAGTTACGTAACCATTACCGTTACCGCTACAGTTACAGTTACGTAACCATTACCGTTACCGCTACAGTTACAGTAACCATTACCGTTACAGTTACCGTTACCGTTATAGTTACCGTTACAGTAAACATTACCATTAAAGTTATACCGTTACAGTAACCATTACCGTCATAGTTACCGTTACAGTAACCGTTACAGTAACCATTACCGTTACAGCTACAGTCTATAACTACATGCCATAAAGAAAGTTGTTTTAATAAAGTATTATGGTTATCATCGTTGTAGGGCTCGAAGTATCCTGTCCAGACGTTTTGCCTTGGAATGGAAGGAAGCATGGATCTGGAAGCAGCGAGAAAAGTAGCGGCCTATCTAGGCACAGAACACCACGAGATTCCCTTCAAGACAGACGAAGCCATCAAGCGGATCCCGACGGTAATCAAGCACCTCGAGGGTTACGACAACAGCACGATCCGTGGAGCAGTATGTTTATATACGGTATCGAAGTACATCCGTGAGCACACGGATACCGTCGTACTTCTCTCGGGAGAAGGCGCCGACGAACTGGCGCAGGGTTACGAGCACTTCCACCACGCACCCGACAGCGAAGAAGCCGATAAGGAATCGAAGCGTCTGCTGCGGAACATCTATCTCTACGACGTCCTCCGAGCCGACAGGTGCACAGCCGCGCACGGCCTGGAACTCAGAGTTCCCATGTTGGACAAGACGTTTACGTCATACTATCTATCACTTCCGGCGGAAATGCGACAACCATTCAAAGGCATGGAGAAGTTCCTGTTGAGGTCGAGTTTCAAAGACGACCAGCTGATCCCGGAAGAAGTGCTATGGCGGAAAAAAGTATCAATGCCGGCAGGAGTCTCCGCCCTGAGCAAAGACCCCACGTGGCTTGAGATTCTCGACGACCACTTCAACGAGGCAATGGCGGACGACGAGATGGTGAAAGCGGCCAGCACGTACCCGTTCAACCCGCCAAAAAGCAAGCAAGCCCTCTTCTACAGAAAGACCTTCGAGGGTCTTTACCCCGGTCAGCATCATGTCACCCCCCGAATGTGGACCCTGAAGTGGATGGCCGTCGAAGATCCGTCAGAATGGACGCCAGAATACCGCAATAATAATAATAATAATAAAAATAATTAAGAGGTTGCAGCAAAAGAAACTTCTGCTATAAGTACCGTTTTGAAGAATTGCTCTAATTTTGAGTCTAAGGCTACGTTTACACGGTACCGGACGAATTCGAGACCGGTCTCGCCATTCGTCCTATTTCGCCGTGTAAACGGGGTCTAAAGGTGCGTTTACACTCGTGGATAGAGACCGCATTTGGACTGATGAACTAGTATAGGACTTACTGGTTGCGTTCACACTAGAGGAATCAGACTGGATTTGGACTGAGGCTGGACTGGTATAGGACTTATAGGGCACCCGCAGTCCAGTTATATATAGGTCAGTGGTCTGGACTGGAATTGGACGGTTTGAGTTCACCTAATAAAGGTTTCGAGTTCAACTAATGAAGTGGACTGAGAAAGGACTCAGAGTGGACTCGACCAAATGTTAATGCAATCTGACTGAGTTTGAGCTGGAAATGGACTTCTTTTTATGGTAAGGTAGTCTTTCGCTGTACGAGTGGTCGAGAATATACAGTACGTAGGTCAGTCTGACCAGTAAAAGTGGAAATAAGGCACTGTGAATAATTCCAAAGCAAGACCAGTCGAGTGTAGAGTCTGTGGACGCAACCAGTATGTCCCATGCCAGTCCAGTCTCAGTCTAAATTTAGTCTGAGTCTGCTAGTGTAAATGCAACCAGTATCAATGAGTGATCAATCCAAGATGGTGGTTTATGGGTCCTTTCTCCCATAGTACTAACCGCTGACCTTTTTCTCATCAATCAATTTATAACTGAATTGATTGACCTGCGGGCGCGGCTGAGCCCACAGTCAAGTAAACATAGTGGGTAGAATAAGGTCAGCGGTCGCCACCATGAGAGAAAAGATCCATATTTCCGCAATAATTTAATAATTTGTTCGGTCACTTTTTGGACGGGACCCGCAGTTTTACTGCATGGTGGACAGTTATCTCACTGGTACTAGAGTACAGGTGGAAGTCAAAACCCGGCCATCTCGAACCCTCAAGGGAGGTAAAGAATAGTTCGAGATAACGAGGTTAATTATACTGTAAAACAGTGAAGAAATACGTTGAAGGGAAATCAACTCTTGTTCAAGATAGCGAGGTTTTCGAGATAACCGAGTTCAAAATAACGAGGTTCTACTGTACTTAGATTAATAGATTTCTTTCAAGAACTAAGAACTGCGCTAAATGTCGCACAATAGACGAATTTAATTCAGACGAATTTAATTCGAATTAACTTCGTCGGTAATGCGACGTAAATGCGACGCCGAGTTAAACGTCGAATTTAACTGTTTTTACTTGAACTCGTGGAGCCTGAAAACGACTTCTTGAAAACATGGCGCCGAATTGTCACAGACAGAAGAGAAACATTTAATTCGACGTGACAATAATTCGTCGTATAACTCGAACACGCATTATCGTCGCATTATCCGTCTGACTCAGACGAATTTAATTGCCGAGACGAATTTAATTCGTGTGTCGAATTTATTGTGCGACGTTTAGCGCAGGCCTTAGTGTGTAACGAAATACAATTTTTACAAAATACTTTTGCATGGAACCAATTAAGTCGTTTTATAACGCCATATCCAACTATTCAATTAAAACCCATCTATTTACAAAATGCAAACTGTGTTTCTGTCAAAGGAATTATTACGAACTATTTAGTGTTAATTTGTATTAGTTTTGTATGATTGTTACCTATAAATGTATGGCGTCACCAAGGTAAACCATTCGATGAATCTGTAGTCCTCAAGTTTTTACAACGGGTCGTCTTGTACGCGATCTGTCGAAGAGAAAGGGACAACAATAATGAATCCTCCTCATAGGTCAATAAAGTAAATTATCAAATTCATTAATAATTCATGACGAAAATTCAAAAGAAATGAATGTTTAATCATGATTTACATAAACTTTTTCCTCAATTTACTTAACTAAAATCACTCTAACTTGCAAAAATAGTTTGCGTTCATTTGGTAAGTAGCATTCGCAGCCGATCTGCATCTGATTTACTACAGCTCGCTTGCAGCTCGCCTTGTAAATCACATACAGATCGGCTTCTCATACTTTATCTACTACTTATGGGTTTGAAGCTAGATGTATTGTTAGTACATGTCTGTTGAAGTCACTCGGCTATGTTAGTGTAGCTTTGAGAAAGACTGTTAGTGGCAATAAGTGTTATTTTCCGCTGGCTGAGGCACGAAAGAAGCGGAAAATGTTTTCTCACACGCCGCTGGAGCCTGCGTACGAGTCCCAGGGAGGTAAAAGAGTGGGTAAGTCAGGCAAGTCAGATTTTGTTGTTGCTTCGCCATAGCTTGACCTGCCCACCCACCCTCCCTGTATATACTAGGGGTACGAGTAAGTCACTATATGTTAGATCAATATTCTTGTCTATTTGTATTAGGTTGAGATATAGAGCTATGGAGGTTGCGGATGTTTTATAACTATTGTCATCAAACTGTAATAGCATTCATTGGGTTATGTTACTTATTGAGCTGTAATAGCCATTAATGGTTTAATAAAGGTCAAGTGTTGCGGCGGTAGCGCAGCAGCTCCCAGCGGTGTGTGAGAACTAACGTTATAAAGTAAATAGTTTGAAGCTATAGATGTATTATTAGTGCATGTTTGTTGAAGTTACTCGTCTAGGTTGGTGTAGTCTTAAAAAAGACTGTTAGTTGTAGTAATTGACGTTCCGACGGCTCCAGCAGTTCAGCGGCTATCATACTCTGAGGATGTATTATTACTCGGGCTACCTGTGGTAGGCCGAGTCTAGGTTTCGGCTCGGGTTTTTTTTCTTCCTTGAATGTCACGATCCAATCTCGTTCCCAGAGTCCACGTTCCCCACCCGGGAAACGGGAGACTCTGGGATAATCCGTTTCAAATCACAGGATTCTTGTTATTCCGGTTGAGGTACGCATGCGTAAATATCCGAGCGGAATCTGGATAGTATGTTCTCCTTGTTTGACTTTTCCCCAAACAAGTCAATGGGGTGGCTGGCGAAGCTCGAATTACAGCATCTACACACATACGGCGAAGATATCGATCGCGGCAACGTCTTCACTGGAGTCTTGTCGTCCGACATCTTTGTTATTTTGGTTTTATTAATTCTACTTCCGGTCACTTCAGACCAACTCATGCTCACTATTCAGCCAATAACGTAACGATTTGAAACGGATTATCCCAGAGTCTCTCGTTTCCCGGGTGGGGAACGTGGGCTCTGGTAACGAGATTGGTCACGATTTTGCATTTTTGCACTTTTTACTTCCGCTACTATTCATACTTCCGGTGAGTTGTTAGCCATGTGACTGAGTGAGACTGTGAGGCATGTTGTAAATTCTTTGCTCCTTTTGCTTTTGGAGTTGGACAAAAAGTTGAACAGCTTTGCCTTTTGATCAAGGTGTTCTTGCACGTTGTTGGTAGATTTCGAAATAGACTGAATGACTTTGCAGTTTAACAGCGATTAGATGTGGCTGACAACTGTCTTGATCGTAAATATGTTCACCAGTGTGAAGTATGTACCGCATTCAGCCTTCGATTCATGCTCGGCGCACTTGGCAGTAGCTCGAGTGAACGCCTGACCCAGGCGTCTTGTTCAGTATTAATCATACGCAGCATTTAATATGTATTCCATATTTATCTGATATGCACACGAGACAGCCTATGACGTAGAAAGGTGTGCAGTGTAAGTTTAAAGAAATATCAAATGGTTTTCCGTGTTTGGATACTCTGATCCAAACACGCGGGAAATTGCGAGACTGGAGAAAAGCGTAACAAATCACGAGCCGTAGGCGAGTGTTTTTAGCTTTTCGAAAGTCGAGCAATTTCCCAAGTGTTTGGATAAGAGTCTCCAAACACGGAAAAAACCATTTGGTATTTCTTTTATAAAATAATCACAAGTGAATATGATATACTGTCCGACATTTTCAAAAAATCGTTTTGGCGGGAATTTTTCGTGTTTGGATACTCTGATCCAAACACGTCAATTGACCAATCAGGGCTCGCGTAGTATACATGTTATTTTATAATATATAATGTGTACGTACTAAATGAACGGTCCACATCTTTAAGGCCTTTCTACACGGTACGATTGTCGGATACGATTGTCATCGTGATGTATGTGATTCAGCGCCAATCGTGTAAACGACGTTTTTCGACATTCACCATCGAATCATGAACAAGAATTGTGTCACGTACACAAAATTCCATACGCCAGAATGACAATCGTATACAACAATCGTATCATGTAGATAGATAGGCCTTTAGTGAGTTACTGTTAACAACTTACCCAGTCGCAAGTTGATTATTGGACGTCTGGTGTTTGATGACGGGAGGCTGGGTTGAAACGCGAAACTGGTGATCCAGTTTGTGAAAGATCCCTCCTGGAAACTATAGCAATTAAATAGAGAAATTATGAAGACAACAAATAAATTCCTAATTCACTTAACTTCGCTTCACCTCGCTTCACTTCACCTCACCTCACCATTAGCCTGGTACCCTGGCACAATTTCAAAAGAAATATGGGCCAGGGCTAAATCCACTTATGACGATTGCAGTTTTACTCATAGCCACTAAAAACGCGCGAAATTTCAACCAATAGGAAAGCAGAAGTCTTTAGTGGTTACCTGGCCCATATTCTTTGATTGGGCCAAGGTAGCAGGCTACCTCACCCTCACCTCACCCTCACCTCACCTCACCCTCACCCTAACTTCACCTCACTTCACCTCACTTCACCTCACCCTCACCTCACTTCACCTCACCTCACCTCACCTCACCTCACCTCACTTCACTTCACTTCACTTCACTTCACCTCACTTCACCTCACCTCACTTCACCTCACTTCACCTCACTTCACCTCACTTCACCTCACTTCACCTCACTTCACTTCACCTCACCTCACTTCACCTCACTTCACCTCACTTCACTTGCACTTGTTTTTAGCGTAACAAAGAATACGCAAGCAAGCAAACGACTGTCTTACCTCCTTAGATTTCTGCTTTTTTTCCTGATTTGCCGTGGATCTTAGTTTTGCCATTGCGTTTATTACTTCAGTCATTCTCTTAGAATCTAGAATAATGGAATTAAAACATCATATTCAGAGGGAAACTGTGGTGAAAATGAAATTAAACCTTTGAAAGATGGCATGGTGGTGAAATATTTAATTGTAAATACATCTTTGTGGACAAACTACGTACTTTATTTATATGCCAAGCTTTCTTCCCGCTAATACTCGAGAATCTATCACAGCATGTAATGGAATGTGGGATGCAGTAATGTGGGACATTCAATTCATGTACTTCGCAAAATAATATAGTTATGTCATATAATAAATGTAAAACATACTGGCAAAGCATAATAAATAAGAATAGGAATAAAAATAACAAACAATAAAAGTAAAATAAAAGACAAAGAAAAAAGAAAATGTAAAAAATTTAAAAATCATTTTGTTTTTTCCCATGATTTATATATATAGATTGTCTAACGTGTCTTAACGCCTTTTTTTTTTCACTTGATTGGAACGATTCCACACTATTTTACTATTAGCAGAACACTAAAGACTATACCCAACTAAATAACTAAGAAATTATTTAGAGATGCAAAACAAAGAGCTAAATCAATGTCGTTCCCAGAGCCCACGTTCCCCACCTGGGAAACGAAAGACTCTGGGATAATCCGTTTCAAATCACAGGTTTCTTGTTATTTCGGTTGAGGTACGCATGCGTAAATATCCGAGCGGAATCTGGATAGTATGTTCTCCTTGTTTGACTTTTCCCCAAACAAGTCAATGGGGTTGCTGGCGAAGCTCGAATTACAGCATCTACACATACGGAGTCTTGTCGTCCGACATCTTTGTTATTTTGGTTTTATTAATTCTACTTCCGGTCACTTCAGACCAACTCATACTCACTATTCAGCCAATAACGTATAACGATTTGAAACGGATTATCCCAGAGTCTCTCGTTTCCCGGGTGGGGAACGTGGGCTCTGGGAACGAGATTGGAGCTAAATATGAAAGGAATAAAAACCATTCTCGACCTTCTTCTCGTTGCGCATCTTGGTTCCATCTTTGAGAACGTTGAGGATCCCATTTAAAACCAGTTGAGCTAAAGAAATAGAATGATGAATATTATACAATCTCGAGGCGAAAGCGAAGGACGAAGATTGAATTGCGAAGGACGCAGATCAACGTGGCCGTGTCGAGGCATATCAAAGGCGCTCCAAGCAGCCGCCAACGACACAGTTCAGACCACGGATCACAGCTAAGATGTTAGGTGTTGATTTTATGGAGGGAGGAAAACCGGAGAACCCGGCGAAAAACCCTCGAAGCACAGGAGAGATTAACTACAACTCTACTCACATGAGTCCAAGCCCGACAACGGGATCATTCCCAAGCGGTCACCCATCCAAGTACTAACCCCGTCTAACCGGGCTTAACTTTTTGGTGAGAGGCAGCGCGCTAACAGCACACGCCACCCGTGCTCCCCGTTTGAATTTTCTTAATAAATTATTAATGTCTTTTGAATAAATAAAAAATAGTTTTACAAAACATTACATTACGTTAAAGTTAATGACCGAAAACTGAGGCATTAACCCTTTCACTCGTAAGCGCGCATGTAGACGCACCTTCAATATTTTACTCTGGCTAACGCCAGCTATTTTACTCGTCAAGGGAAGGCACCTGGTAGTCAAGGAGTGAAGCTATTGAGCTCTTGCACGTATTCCCAAGCTGGGTGGCAAATCCATATAAACAAAAGGATTACCATCATTACTATATGGCACGGATTACTTCCGGTAAAATAACGCGCTGTGATTGGTTACATGCTGACGGGGCGAGATTTCTCCGTAATGCCCACGGGCATTATGAAAATTGTTAATGCCCTACGATTGGAAACAAACAAAAAATCCTAATAAGAAACTTTTATTGCCAAAAAACGGCGAAAATAGATGAAATAGACGACGATGAACATTATAAAAGTAAATTCTATTATCCAGAGGAGAAAGAAACAGAAGAAAATAACGCTAGTTCGGTGTTTTGACGAAGTTTTAAAGGAAGCGAAGACCAAGAAATACAAGATTGATTTTGAAATAAAAAGTGCCATATAATAAACTACTTAATAACCTCGACCGTTCGGTCTTTACGGTAAAATATTAAACCTCGGTCTTGAGCGTATTAACCTCGCTATCGCTCGGTCAATACAGCAAGACCTCGGTTTAATATTTTACCGTAAAGACCTCACTCTCGAACATGGCGGCTTTGACGTCACCTGCAAGAGCTCAATACGTACTAACATATTCCCGCGTACCTTTGTCGACTTTCTGACGATGTTTTTTTCTTAACTTGCTGAATAATACGACCTTGTCAATGCAAATCAGAGGAAAGAAAAATATTAAATAGTTAAATATTTTAGTTTAAGCATGGTAGGCGAAAAATATCAGTGGGTATGCTCGTCAACTTGATACGTTAGCGTTAAAGAAATCAGCTAATCTGAGGATATTCGAACAGATAAAACGTTTTTTCACCATATTTTGGTTTAAACAAAATTGGTCCACAGCAAATTGTTCTTGTGTCTTTCTTTTTGCCTTTCACGAGCTGCAGCATAGCCGCCATTTTGAAATTTGCCGTTTGCTAATTTTGCTAGCGCCAGACCTATTTTGCTAGCTACACACGTAAAAACGCGTAAGCTGTTACATACCTGCAAGCAAGTTGTTATTACAAGGCTATTCAACAGCCGTCACCGTCATGTGTTCGCACTGGCTGTCCCAGTCTGTTAACATGTCTGTAACAGGTTGTTGACAACTTGTAACAAGGCTGATGACTTCAACAGACTGATGACAAGTTGTTCCAACAACCTGTTACCGCTCTGTACTCAACTCAACAAGTTGTTAACAGGTTGATGCTAACAAGGTTGTAGCAGCTTCTTGAATGAACAGCATTGTTACAATCTGCATGTTAACAGCCTTGCTACCGACCTGTTTGCGAACACATCCAGATGACAAGCTGTGAGATTTTTACGTGTGTAGAGGCGCGAATCGCACTACTACTCGTCTTTTAGTTCGCCTTACAATTCGCCCGTCTTTACACTAGACGGATAAAGATACAGATGAATTATGCGTCTATTATGCAATACGCATGATTCGTCTGTAGTATAAAAAGGGCCAATGTAAAGTTCTGTTAAATATATAACATCTAGAAATATAGTAAAATTTTCTTCCACCGTATAGGTACGGTCCTATACCTTTAATAGCTTGGTAACGTTCATTATCCTCGTCATCCTCTTCGTCCTCAGTGGAATGATAGTAATTATTTTTCAGAATGGCGGTCTTCCTTCTGCTACTTGGCATTCTCTGCGAAATGGTAGTTTTACTGCGACGAATTGGCGGCAGAGCCTGTAACACAAAAATGTAAATGGGGTGTGTTTAAATGAGGCCGGCCCGAACCCAGGCATTACGTTTTGTGCTCCTTTAGCTTTTGGAGTTGGACAAAAAAGTTGAACAGCTTTGGCTTTTGATCAAGGTATTCTTGCACGTTGTTGGTCGATTTTAAAAGTGACTGGCTGACTTCGTAGTTTAACAATTAACAGCGATCAGATGTGGCTGACAATTGTCCTCTTGATCGTAAACATGTTCATCTGTGTGAAGTATGCCCCACATTCATGCCCTTCGATTCAGGCTCCGCGCACTTGCTCGTAGCCTGAGTGAACGCCTGATCCAGGCGTCTTGTTTTACACATGCAATTGAAATTTTGCTTTCGGGGGAGAACTCCTTTCTTGCCACTATCTACATCATATTCACTTACCGTTGCTGAATCATTGGTAGCTTTCCGCTCTGATAATGTCACATTTGCCGAAAACCTTTGCGTAACGACCTAATAACAATATACACAGTAGAAAAAAAGTAATTTAAAATTAGTCAAAGATTCTTAAGATGTGGTTTGTACAAATTTGTCCACGGCAAGGACAATATATGTTTGGTATATAATGTAAATGAAGCAATCATCCAGTAGCACCGTTTCATGGACGCAATAGACGGCACGACAACAACCAGTTGGAGAAACCTTGCTGTGATTGGAGAAACCTTCAGGATTGCTGAAAGTTCACAATTAGTGTTAATTCGCTTCAGTCCTAGTAAATGCGCCACTCCGATCTGCGCCATAGCTGGTATCAGGGAGGCGGGACCAAGATAACCAGTTCATTGTCCGCTCAGCAAATAGTAAATCAAAACGTTGTGATTCCTAGTTTCGATGTTCAAATTTGAGCTGCCTACTGACTGACCGAGATGCTTCATCTGGAAAACGACTTCTTTTATACACTTGTTTCTGACACGCCCTCCTCCTGGGAATACTGCTACTTGACGTAATGAATATACTTTCCTACTATACTTCGTGCCGTAGGAAACTACGTATTGAGTTCAATCTTTGGGTTCAAGTTTTTATTAAGAGACATTATGCTAAAAGTTTGCTCACGTCGACATTACAAACAGTTCAAACACGTGACTAACTAACTGATGAGAAATGGATAATTACTTGGGCTACCTGTGGTAGGCTAGGTTTCGGTTCGTTGTTTTTTTCCCGCGCGATTTTGCATTTTTGCACATTTTACTTCCGCTACTATTCATACTTCCGGTGAGTTGTTTGCCGTGTGACGGAATGAGGCTGTGAGGCATGTTGTAAGTTCTTTGTTCCTTTCGCTTTTGGCGTTGGACAAGAAGTTGAACAGCTTTGCCTTTTGATCAAGGTGTTCTTGCACATTGTTGGTAGACAACATGATGTGGCTGACAACTCCTTAATCGTAAATATGTTCACCTCTGTGAAGTATGCACCATATTCAGCCTTCAATCTGATCTTCCTCGGCCCACCCCCACCTTTTCTCGCGCGGTATAGAGCCTCTGCGGAGGAGAGCCTGCGCACTTTGCCAGTAGCCCAAGTGACCGCCTGACCCAGGTGTCTTGTTTATGGTGAAAACATAAAAAAAAGTGTCTTGCTTACCCCAGGTGACTTCCAGTTTCCTACTGATTCATCGTCATGGAAAACATTCAGTTCTGAAACTCTGAAAACAAAAAATATAGATTTCTGTTAGACTAAACAAACAAACAAACAAACAAACAAACAAACAAACAAACTAACTTGGATACAAAGTAGGAAAATAGGCTAGAAGACAGGATGGATGGGTGTATGGATGGACGGACAGACAGACAGACAGACAGACAGACAGACAAACAAACAAACAGACAGACAGACAGACAGACAGACAGACAGACAAACAAACAAACAAACAAACAAACACACAAACAAACAAACAAACAAACAAACAAACAAACAAACAAACAAACAAACAAACAAACAAACAAACAAACAAACAAACAAACAAACGAACAGACGAACATACAGACGAACAGACAGACAGACAGACAGACAGACAGGCAGACAGACAGACAGACAGACAGACAGACAGACAGACAGACAGACAGACAGACAGACAGGCAGACAGACAGACAGATAGATAGACATATAAACGTGGACAAAGACACGTACAAACAGACAAATAGAGAAACAGGCGAACAAACAAACAAACAAACAGGCAGACAGACAGGCAGACAGACAGACAGACAGACAGACAGACAGACAGACAGACAGACAGACAGACAGACAGACAGACAGACAAACAATTACATGGTTCTCAAAAGTATTTCACATAAAAAAGAGAAGGATTTTTATAATAGAAAAGGGAATGATTGGAATATAAGCGTAAGCATCCACTCGTACTCTACCTTGCACTGGCTAATCTTTGATATGGTACACATATGATGTCACGGTGAGCCAAGAGATCTTTAATTACCGAGGGATCGTTTGTCACAACATTGCAAACTTTACGTTGCTCAGTTTCGTCAAGATCACCACCTTCGCTGTCAGTTGGTGAAGCACTAACTTCATCTTCTGCGGAATTAATATCTTCTAAAATAACAAAACATCATTTACATCAGTGAATTATAGATACTAAAGCCCGGCATTAAACACGAAGGAAAGACAGTATACAAACTTAGTACAAATTCGAGTCGGTTTCTTTTGTTGTTGTTTTTCTTCCAGAAAACTGGCGTTGATGAATTGTGTTGCTCGTGAAAATCTCACCTTTATTTTGATTATCCTCAGTCCTTTTAGAAGAAGCAGTAGAACGTGCATTCTGGGTCTGAAGAAGATGATCCTTAACATGACAGCCCTAAGAATAGAGATCCCAATATTAATTCAACTTTAAATCACCTTCGATTTAACTTCACCCCACCTCACTTCACTCCACTCCATTTCACTCCACTCCACCTTACTTCACTCCACTCCACCTCACTCCACTTCACTCCACCTCACTCCACCTCACTCCACCTCACTCCACCTCACTCCACCTCACTCCACCTCACTCCACCTCACTCCACCTCACTCCACCTCACTCCACCTCACTCCACCTCACTCCACCTCACTCCACCTCACTCCACCTCACTCCACCTCACTCCACCTCACTCCACCTCACTCCACCTCACTCCACCTCACTCCACCTCACTCCACCTCACTCCACCTCACTCCACCTCACTCCACCTCACTCCACCTCACTCCACCTCACTCCACCTCACTCCACCTCACTCCACCTCACTCCACTTCACCTCACTCCACTTCACCTCACTCCACTTCACCTCACTCCACTTCACCTCACTCCACTTCACGTGCACTTCACGTGCACGTGCACTTCACGTGCACTTCACGTGCACTTCACATGCACTTCACGTGCACTTCACTTCACATCACTCCACCTCACTCCACCTCACTCCACCTCGCTCCGCTCCACTCCGCTCCGCTTCGCTTCACTCGGCTTCACTTCACTTCACGTGCACTTCACTTCACTTCACGTGCACTTCACTTCACATCACATCACATCACTTCACTTCACTTCACTTCACTTCACGTTCACTTCACTTCACGTGCACTTCACTTCACTTCACTCCACACCACTTCACGTGCACTTCACTTCACTTCGAGTAGAGACCAATCCTATTTTGTAGTCAAAGTCACTTACCGTATACACACCAATAGAGTCGTATTTCAAAGACTTTTTTTGGCAGCATGGATAAATCCCGATTAGCAATGAATCATCATCTTGTTCCATTTCTTTATATTTGGCAGAGAGAGTATGATATCTGCAGTGCCCCAACTCAGTACAAGGAAAATAACAATGACAGTGACGACAAAACATTATGGTAGTTGCACCCCATAACCTGCAAACAAAAGCAAAGGCGAAACGACTAGACTATAGACTACAGACTACAGACTACAGACTATAGACTAACAGACTAACAGACTACAAGGCGAGACGAGACGAGGCGAGGCGAGGCGAGACGAGACGAGGCGGGACGAGACGAGACGAGGCGAGACGGGACGGGACGGGACGGGACGGGACGGGACGGGACGGGACGGGACGGGACGGGACGGGACGGGACGGGACGGGACGGGACGGGACGGGACGGGACGGGACGGGACGGGACGGGACGGGACGGGACGGGACGGGACGGGACGGGACGGGACGGGACGGGACGGGACGGGACGAGACGAGACGAATTGCAAATTTTCGCGCCAAAACCTTAGAAAATAGTTGTAACCAATCAGCCTTCAGGATATGATGAAGGTATTTTATACTAGTCTAGGAAACAAACCTCCAATAAACATCCCGCCACGACTTCAATTTTTCTTTCAAATTTAAGAGATGATCGTTGATATCCCAAGACACATCTCTAAAGCAACGTAATTATGTTAATTTAGTTCCAGAGTTTAAAAGGCAGATGCGATCTAAGCAAAACCAGCTGTGGCAGCAAAAGCGACTTTATTTATTCAGGGTAACATATGACAGTATTTAGATACTGATAACCCAATGGTTCTCACCCCCCGATGGAACTAGTTCGTAGAATTATCTGGAAAAACCTGGTGGTGAGAGACAGGGCGCTAACATCTGAGATTTTCCGTTTTTGTAGAAACCGAATAACGAAAGAGCGAGGTCTGTGCGAAATAGAACAGCAAATCAGGCTAGGACTTGCCATTGTGCCATTTTGCTATTATAGAAGGAAATATATGTTGGGTGACAACTTCAAAGCACCGACGTTTAGTGGACCAAATAATGAATGGTAATCCTTTTGTTTATATATGGATTTGCGGCTCATTTGCCACCCAGCTTGGGAATACGTAACGTGCAAGAGGCTCAGTATACTGCTATTAGTTTTTAAAGAACTCTGGATTTAACTGTTTAACAATAGATAGCTCATAAAGTAAGATTTAGTCTTACCTAGAATGGCCATAAGACATTTGTCCACGGGAATCTATTTTCATACTATAATAAAAAAAACAAGTTAATGGTAGTGCATCGATCAGTATATCAGCGCTGCCAAATATTTAGGATCGATTGCAAAAACGCTGTTCAACTGTTGTTTACGATAATCAGCGTTTAGATGAGTTTTAAGGTTACGTAACAGCTTGGAGTAGTGCTTTGCGAAAAATGCAACTGCGCGTTGAGTTTAAAAGCAATCAAATTCAAATTTTTACAGTTTATAGCAAAATGATTGTAGAATTGGACAGTTGATTTACAATTTTGAAAAGTATTTAAACTTGTTTTGTTTTGACAAAATTCTGAAAACGCATTCGCTGTGCGCCGCGACTTTTGTTGAACTACAGTTTCAATCAATGTAAAAATAGTTTTAATTGAAACTCAACTAGCTGTTCTACAAAAGTATGTGCGGTAGCTCTGGTTTTTTTTGGTTATTTTTGAGATATAAGGCATATTCTTTTGCAACCTCAGTTAAGTTGCGTGCATACCATGAATCGTAGTCGATTACTCAGAAATGAAAAAAAAAATCGTATAGCTACCGCACACACTTTTGAAGCTCTTATTGTCTCCGATACATTGTGAAAATTTGAAAAAAATCGGCCAAAACCCGTGTTCAACAAAAGTCTTTGAATACGGCAGTTTAGCTGGAATTTAAAGCTGAAGAAACAAGCCTTGGAACATTTAAATTTCGCGGGAAAACAGAGCTGCTTGCAATTTTCATCGCTAAATATCTTAATGAATTTTGCTTTAAACGAAATAAACTTTTCAAAACCTTTCAGCATTTGGCTTAAGGCAGCTAATTACGCAAAAAAAAATTTTTTTGTATTTTTAAATTTCTATGGTGTAACGTAACCTTAAAGTACCCAGGTGAGTTGCGAAAATACTGACTAAAGTAGGTAAATCAACAATTAAGCATTCTACGTAGTACGTACAGTAACCTTAAGTCTTACTTATTACCTGCTCAATACACAAGGCAACTTGGATTGATTATTTGCTGTAAGTAATTTCTTACAAGAAGCACATCTAAAAGTTAAAAAAAAAGTAATATACAATGACATAAGTATAGGATAAATACCGAGAACGGAGGCTTTAAGCCAGATATATCCCGAGGGCCGAAGGCCCGAGGTATTTATCTGGCTTAAAGCCGACGTTCGAGGTATTTATTCGACTTAAAACACGATTGAAGAAGGTTTTCTAAAATATAGCATTTACCGAGTGTCGAAGGACATTGTTATGTCAAATGTTAACGGAATTTTATGAAATAATAAGACTCCAAAGCAACCTTTGAATAATAGTTTATTAAACAACTTGAGAAGTACGTGAAGGTTCATTGAACACATACACAGACTTCTACAAGCTTGTTTGAATAATTAGTATGAATAATTAGTACCAGATCTATCATTACAGCATTGGGCATGCGTATATATCGTTTTCACTCACGTGATCGGAATCCCCATTGGGGTGGTGAAACAATACGAAATATTTGAATAAGAAAGAGCTAATTCCCATACCGTACACCAATATGGCCGCCATTTCATTGTTTTGGTACACCAATATGGCCGCCGTGACGTCAGATGAAAACGATCTATTGATGCAGTATCAATCCCACATTTTATGCTCAACGTTCAGCGTAATAAATTGCTGACTCAACCAACAGATTTTTATGATTTTCATTGGATTGCCTTCCTCTCGTAAACTACGTGGAGCGAAAAGCAAACCCGCTCCCCTTCCCGTATGTGGGCGCTACCGAAATTATTTCCTCGGCCGCAAAAGGAGATTTTAATTAACGTTTAGATTTGTTTACATCTAAACTAAACGAATTCTTCTTTGAAAATTTAGTTTATGCGAGTTTTAAAACCACAGTAAGATCCTAATCAATCGCACATGAAATCAGCACCTAAATTGTCCCCGAAAGCCGAGGGACGGTGTGCGAATTTTTTCGCGCGAATCGACATTTTTCTTTTGTCTTATGAGCTCTCGGCTGGAACTAATAAAAAATCTATTCAATATTTACAATAGAAATGTCGATTTGGGCGGAAAAATTCGCAAGTGGAAAACCGGTTTTCCACTAGGCGACTTTTTTCGCACGAAGCGACTTTTTCTTTTGTCTCATGAGCTCTCTCTTGTGCTTGCATCTAGCTATAAAAATCTGGTTCAATTCAATTTTTCATATACAGTACCTGAACAAAGTACTAGCATTATCTGGGCAAGAATCTGAAGCTGGTTGCGGTTCCACAAACTCTTCTATTTTCTTGCAAAATAATTTACTGAAATGGAATGAAAACAAAACACTTTAGTCAGCTAGAGTATTTGCAACAACAAATTTGTTGATCCAATTTTGGAAAATTAAAATGGTCCTTCTTAAATCTTTACCTTTTAAATTTGTCTTTTCTGTCTTTCACGGTATCTAATTCAGCATTATTAAATAATTTACTAATTCTGAAAGATAGATAAAATAAGTATATTGATATATGTTGATAATACATGAAGGTGATGATCATGGTCATGACAACAATGATGATGCACGATCCTTGAAAAAATGATGATCATCATGATGTTGATGGTGGTAGTATTAAAAGGTAGTTGTGATGGTGTATAATCCATGGTTGTGACAATGATAATGACAATGATGATACTGATGCATGATAATGATGATGATACTAACGATGCTGATAATGATGATGATGGTAATAATGCATGCGCATGGCAATAGGTACTGCATGATGATGATGATGATGATAATGATAATAATACCATGATCGCCTCGGATTCTTTTGTTCTCCGAGGGAATGTAAACCTCGTATTTCCCTCATTGCTCATGCAAGAGGGAAATTTATCCTTTGTCTTCTAATTTTCCCGTGCATGTTGATGGGGGAAAATTAGAAGACAAAGAAATCCTTCTAATTTTCCCGTGCATGTTGATGAGGGAAAATTAGAAGACAAAGAAATCTTTTGTCTTCTTCTAAATTTCCCGCTTGCATATATTTTCCCTCATCAACATGCACGGGAAAATTAGATGCAACTTCTCTGATCAACCGTGTAATTTCCTGTCGGTAAGATTCTCAAAGTTTTCCTCGGCGGTCATAATATTACAAACTAATAACATGACTTTTCGGGAAATTAGCGATTAAATTTCCCCTTCGCCTCGGGAAGATTTGTAAAAGTCCTCGGACCTGCGGCCCTCGCACTTTCACAAATCTTCCCTCGGCGGCGGGGAAATTTAATCGCTAATTTCCCTCAAGTCATGTTATTACTTATAATAATAATGATGACAATAATAATGATGATTATTATGATAATTATGATGATGATAATGATAATAGTAATGACAATAATGATGATGATGGTCATGATGATAATCATGATAATGATGATGACAACGATTCAAAAACTCTTCTACTGCCATTAACTGTAGCACAACATCTAAACACAATTAGCTTACCTTGTTACTAATTTATCATTTATACAATTCATATTACAAGGTGTGGACAATATAGCAGACATGTTCGCATAACAATAATAAATGCATTTTGTAACCTATAATGTACAAATAGAGTATGTAGATGGGGGTAAAGAGCTTGGACTAATTTGTAAGATAGTTTAATTTTCAAGTTTTAATGTAGTGTAATTTTCAGATTTTTGTACGGTCAGCACCACTGCAAAGCGTACAAAATTTTCAGAGTTTTGTACACTTGGCACAACTGCCAAGCGTACAAAATTTTTATCTATGTTTTCCAGATTTTCCCAGAAATTGGCAGATTGAAGTATCAGGTAAGTTATGTTTCGACTCACCAATGAATCCATTCTTAAAAAGTCTGACGAGATTAGAATTGAAATTACATTACTGGGTTCTGTAATCAACAAAACAATGCAATTTATCAGTTATTAAATTTAAAACTAAACTTAAGTTATTGAATTAAAACTAAAGGTTACCATTAATAGACAAATAAGACTATTTAATTACTCAATCTAACCCAACCCATAATGGACCAGTTATGCATTTTTTCATCAGTCTAGACACAAGTTAATAAAAGTAGTGTGCTGCGTAGGCAGTGTTGAAATACAACTTGAAATATAGTAAGGTTTGAGTACTGCCGAAAATATTGAACGTAGTTTCTAACCTTTCAAGTGACACAAGGTAAATCGACATCGGAGTAAAATGACACGTGACATGACATGGTGGCATGACAGGTGACATGACATGTAACATGACATGTGACATAACATGCAACATGACACTATGACATGTGACATGGGACACGTGACAACAGTGAAATGACAAGTGAAATGAGACATGTGACATGACATGTGGCATGACATGTGACATGACATGACACGTGACATGACATGGTGGCATGACAGGTGACATGACATGTGACATGACAGGTGACATGACATGTGACATGAGACACGTGACATTTCAGTGAAATGAGACATGTTACATGACATATGTCATGACATGTGTCATGACACGTGACATGACATGTGGCATGACATGTGACATGACATGACATGACATGTGACATGACATGACATGTGACATAACATGTGACATGACATGTGACATGACATGTGACATGACATGTGACATGAGACACGTGACATGACAGTGAAATGAGACATGTGACATGACATGTGGCATGACATGTGACATGACATGTGACATGACATGACATGTGACATGCAACATGGCATGTGAAAAAAAATAGAAGGGGTTACGGCAAGTGTAAAACTGTTCCTCTTCATCATGCAAATAATTCAGGGCTTGAAATTTTAACTTTTCAGCAGTATCCAAGTGGGATAGCAGGTTCTGAATCTTGGACCCTCCTTGAAATCTAGTATGCCACTTTTGAATACTAAACATCTCAACTTGGAATATCTAAAATTAACTATAACTTAAGTGACAGTACCTGCAGTTACGTAACGTTTTAAGACGTTACATCGTAAGGCTTTACCTTACATTATAAGACGTTATAGCTACATTGTAATACATTACGCTACATTGTAAGACGTTACGTTACATTCTAAGACACTACGCTACATTCTAAGACATTACGCTACATTCTAAGACGTTACGCTATATTCTAAGACATTACGCTACATTCTAAGACGTCACGCTCTATATAAGACATTAGTACGTTACACTACATTATAAGATGCTACGCTACATTGTAAGACGTTACGTTACATTCTAAGACGTTACGTCAGATTCTGTGGCTGTGCGCTATCGAAATTTTCATGGTATCTCGTTGGGATACTGAAAATAAGACTTCTAGTATCCAAAACTAAAATCTAGTATCCCATGGATATCGGGATACCGCAGTTTTCACTGGCCCCGCAAATAATCTATTGTAACTCACCTAATTTGGGTATTATATCATCATTGCTGGTTATATCGCGTTTAACATATCGCATGAGCCAATCAAAAATCTGAACATCGCAGTGGACTGAGATGTCAACCTCTTCCCATCGTTGTGGTTCCAAGGAAAGATACTCAGCAAAATATTTCATCTCCTTCACCAGAAGGTCACGGGGACATGAAAAATCTTGCTTCACTGTAATCGAGTAAAGCAAAACATTAAAGTTTATTTGTTGTGAGACAATACTCAAGAGCATCATCCTTCTAAGATGGACACCAGTCCTATGTTTGTTCCTGGCCATTCCAATAGAAAACCAAAATATTAATAAATTATACTGTATAAATTGTATTTATTGTTTTGGTCACCTTTACCCATTCCCGCCTAAACAAGCCAAAAATTACCCTTTATTGTTTTACTCTGTCTACTGCCAGACTTATACTGACTAGTTCACTTAGTTGTCAAATGGAGAACCCCCAGTCAGCCTAGGCAGCAGCTAGGCAGTTAACAAGTAGTGATTAACCTATTCCTGCCTGAACTACAGTTAGTAGCCAAAAGTACCCTGTTACAGTATTGCATGTTTTATTCTGTCAGTCTAATGTTACACTAATTTACATGTACTTGTCAAAGGGAGAACCCCCAGACATCCTAAGCAGTAATAGGTTAAGGTATGGTACCAATAAGGTGTTTCTACTTTAACTATCATGGTGGTACTGTACTTAGTATCCAGTACTTACAGTTTTTGCTTTCATCACAGACATGTATTACCATGTTTGGTCTAAGGGTCAAGATAGAAGCCATTGTGAGATTTCAAGCATTACTGTACTGTGCACACATGGACATGTACAATGGTGCCATATTATCAAAACAAGTTGAAGGTGACCAGGAGCACTACTTGAAAATGCAAGTTTGAAAGTGCAAATGTTAAGCATGGAAGAACGCATGTAATAAAGTTAAGTTGGAGCAACTGCCTTATATAGTCATGAATTCAAACTCAAAAATTTGCACACAATCAGGCCTGGTTCATACGCCGCATTTAATTCAGACGAATTGAACTCAATCAATTAAATGCGACTGTAGTGCGACGTATGAAACGAATTAAATTCGACTGAAGAGTTAAATTCGTCTGAGACGTTGTATCCGTCACGGTGAGACGGATACAACGTCTGAAATGCGTGTTGGTTTCAGACGTCGCTGTATCGTCGCATCGAATTAAATGCATAAATTATGGTAACATATTTTTTAAGCCCGTTATCAGATTTTTGTTTACTTCGCATGCGTATTGGCCGTTTTTGGCGCGATCTAGTGGGATTTTCCTTGCTCGTCACACTGAATTAAATTCGTCGCATGAAACGAATTCGAGTTTACGTCGACTAGTCGACGAAGCTAAATAAAGTGGCATTCCTACCACATACTGTATTTCTTAAATGGAACACACTTTTGAATTTTGCATCTACAATGTCAAAATGTTTACATGTAATTTGCATATCAAACAAACTAAAATATCTCAAGAACGAAGAAAGGAAACGAAAAACTGGAAAAGACGTGTTCTTTCAAATAAAACAAGCTTAATTTTCGTTTCATAGGCCATAGAAATTTAAAAATACAAAAAAAATTTTCTTTGCGTAATTAGCTGCCTTAAGCCAAATGCTGAAATTTTTTGAAAAGTTTATTTCGTTTAAAGCAAAATTCATTAAGATATTTAGCGATGAAAATTGCAAGCAGCTCTGTTTTCCCGCGAAATTTAAATGTTCCAAGGCTTGTTTCTTCAGCTTTAAATTCCAGCTAAACTGCCGTATTCAAAGACTTTTGTTGAACACGGGTTTTGGCCGATTTTTTTCAAATTTTCACAATGTATCGGAGACAATAGGAGCTTCGAAAGTGTGTGCGGTAGCTATACGATTTTATTCATTTCTGAGTAATCGACTACGATTCATGGTATGCACGCAACTTAACTGAGATTGCAAAAGAAGGCCTTATATCTCAAAAAAACCATAGCTATACCACACACTTTTGTAGAGCAGCTAGTTGAGTTTCAATTAAAACCATTTTTACATGATTTGATTAAAACTGTAGTTCAACACTAAAAGTCGCGGCGCAAAGTGAATGCGTTTTCTGAATTTTGTCAAAACAAAACAAGTTTATTATAAATAAATACTTTTCAAAATTGTAAATCAACTGTCCAATTCTACAATCATTTTGCTATAAACTGTGAAAATTTGAATTTGAGTGCTTTTAAACTCAACGCGCAGTTCCATTTTTCGCAAAGCACTACTCCAAGGTGTTAAGGCCCACACAGACGACCAAGTTTTTCTTGACGAGTTCCTTGGTAACTTTCCTTGCTCGTGTGTACGATGAACACGTTTTTTTCAAACAATTTTCCTTGACAAGTTATAATTGCTCATGTGTACGGTTGGACAAGTTTTCCTTGACAGTAATGATCGCGTAATAAGCTTCGGAGATGAGTTGTCAAGTTTTCCTTGACGACTATACACACGAAAAAATTTCCTTGTTCAAAAGCTGGCATGACCAGCTTTTGAACAAGGCTCCTTGTCAAGGAAAAACTTGTCAATTTGTGTCGTGCACACGAACAAATAAAACTTGTCAAGGAAAAACTTGTCAAGGAAAAACTTGTCAAGGAAAACTTGGTCGTCTGTGCGGGGCTTTACGTAACCTTAAGTGCGAAAATGCAATTAGCACCATTTAATAGTTATTATTCAGAGTGCTTACCCCTCTGGAGATAGTGGTTTTGGTTTCAACTTCTTAGCGCTTCCAATTAAGGAATCTTTATCTTTTTTCTGGTCAACAGTATTTTCAGTTTTTGTCAGCTTACTAAACACAAAATTTAAAAAATTATTCCAGACATCATTGATTTCTTATCTAATGTTTCACATGAACTTACAATTACTTTTAATTAAAAGTCCCTAAAATATTAATATTTTAATAATATTCGTTCTGAAGTTGAAGAGAAAATGCGAAAAAGGTAACGTTCGGCATGTTTAATTATATATTACTTGTTAACTAAATTTTTAACAGGTTCTTTCATATTATATTAAAAATACAGAATACATACCTACAATGCTCAGCTGTTGGATTTTGAAATGTACAGTTACAAATTACAATAGCAGTTAATCCACATAACAAAAAAATAAATAAATTAAAACTTCATTTGGTTTCACTATACATAGTGTAAAAGTTATATAATATACTTGGAGTATATATTGTATATAGTGTACGTGCTTCAAGAAATCATGATCATGAGTGAATAATAAATTTTGTTTGTGGAAACCACGCACCACATTTTATTTGCAGAGCTTTTGACCTGTTGACTTATGCCTTCATCAAAGTTCAAATACATAATACACATTACCAACCTCATTAAAAATTCATTAAATGTTTTGCAACTTTGATGATATTTCTTCATGTACTGTACTGTATTGTACTGTCACAGTACCATACTGCACTGACACTTTACTGAATGGCACTGTACAGCACTGCACTGTACTGTCCATTGTATTGTACTGTGCTGTACTGTAACTGCAATGCACTACATTGTACTGTAATGCACTGTATTGCACTGTACAGTACCATACCATACTATACTGCACTGCACTGTAATGTACTGTACTTTACTGCAGTCTGTACTGTACTGTACTGTACTGTACTGTACTGTACTGTACTGTACTGTACTGTACTGTAATGTACTGTACCATACTGACAGTACTGTACTGTAATGCAGTACGTACTGCAATGCTGCAGTATGTACTGTAATGCAGTCTGTATTGCAATGCAGTCTGCACTGCACTGTTCATTGTATTGTACTGTACTGCACTGTAGTGTACTGTAACTGCACTGTAATGCACTACATTGTACTGTAATGTACTGCACTGTACAGTACCATACCACACCACACTACACTGCACTGTACTGCAGTCTGTACTGTATTGTACTGTAATGCACTCCACTCTACTGTACTGCACTGTAATGTACTGTACCATACTGTAATGCAGTCTGTACTGCAATGCTGTAGTCTGTACTGCAATGCTGCAGTCTGTACTGCAATGCTGCAGTCTGTACTGCAATGCTGTAGTCTGTACTGCAATGCTGCAGTCCGTATTGCAATGCAGCTAGTCTGCACTGCACTGTACTGTACTGTACTGTACCATACTGCACAGCACTGCAATGCAGTCTGTACTGTAGTGTACTGTACTCTACTGTACTGCACTGTACTCTACTGTACTGCACTGTACTCTACTGCACAGCACTGTTGCAATTTGTCCTAGCACAATTACCTTGCTCTTGGATTTTTTCTGACAAGCTAGCTTTATCAACAGGTGCACTGTCTTGGTCATCAATTCTCATTTCCTCACTGCTTTCTTCAGAATCTTTACGATGCAGAAGGTAATCAACAACAGCATTCAGGTTAAGATCGCTTGATGCTTGTGTTAATTGAACTGCAGGTTTCACAAACCAACTCTTTTGGCACAGCTCTTCCCATTTCTTAGCACACTATAAAGTACCATCACAACACCATCACAAATTAAAATATAGTTGGTCAGGTTAGCAAAAAAAGCTAGCCATTAAACTCACGAGTGGGTCAAGTTAGCATATACTGAGTAAGCTAGGTTGTAGATCAGCTTAGACCCAGGGTTTAATTTTTCTTTGGATTAGGTGACCCATATAATTCGCTTGGCACAATGGCATAATTTGTGTCCACAATCATGATGATCATCATATTCGTTTGTGTGAACAAATGATGATTATCATGTACCCTGCGAGCAGAGCCTTCTTTTCCTTATTTCTTCGCTGAGAGAGAGGAAGAAAAGTGGGCTCTGCTGTATTCGTATTTGGCTTCGTCCAAGATTCAATATGAAGTAACCTGTTTAAAACCCATTTAACTGGTTCTCATTTTGTTTTCTGCTCTGATTGAGACTGGGTTCAAGATTGTATCCAAGCAACTGACATGCATGCGCAATGGAAACCAGTCACGAATACAGCAGAGCCTACTTTTTTCCTCTCTCTCAGCTAAGAAATAAGGAAAAGAAGGCTCTGCTCGCAGGGTAATTGACTTGTGAGCCAGCATGGGTGTTCTGTTTTTGTGTTGTTTTGTTCCCCAAACTTCCACTTGTGTTTCTATAACTTTCTAGAAACACAGAAACTGTTTCCAACTTCTTATACTTTAGAAACAAATTACTTAATATTTAATAATTTAGTTTTAATAGTTGTACTTAATTATCACTAAATACTAATACGGTATGTGCTTGTCACTATTAAATAAATACTAAGTTGGCTTTTAATATTATTAAAAACACGGCTTATTAACACCGACATTGCAATATAAAATATCAAAAGAAATAATCAAAATTCAGTATAAAACAACACCAACAAACCTGCTTTGGAGATGTCCCAGGGACAAGCTTTGATACAGCCAGCCAGTCTTTCTCTTCAGATGTTGAATTTACAAATTTCTTGCAGTTTAAAAGTGACCGTAACACTAGTTCTAACGCCATTTAAACAAACCACAAAACGTCACACATCTTCTAAGTACCGTTTCTCTTTAAAAAAGTGTCACCTTAACTGCAGAAGTGAAGGAAATGTTTTAAATTCACTCCACAACGCTTCTCGTTCATCTTTTTGGTCCGCCATATTGTATTTTGTGTTGCCAAGGCGCAAGATTTTATATTATACTCGCACCAGACTTCGACCGAGCAATTCCTGAAATATTTAGCATAATTAGCAATTTAGCATACTTTGGCTCAATGACTTTGGCTTGTTTACCGACTTGTCAGTGCAGCTTTCCCACGGAGCTCGAAATCATGTTTTCCCAAACACGATTTGAATTTATAACGAACACATGAACAAACACAACTTGTGAAATTTCCAGCTCTCCTATGGTGAGATCTCGGCTTGTCAATAGTTGGCCTGGTACCCTGGCCCAATTTCAAAAGAAATATGGGCCAGGTAACCACTAATCTCATTCTCGCGTCATCAGGGCTAAATGCACTTATGACGATTGCAGTTTTACTCATAGCCACTAAAAACGCGCGAAATGTTAACCAATAGGAAAGCAGAAGCCTTTAGTGGTTACCTGGCCCATATTCTTTGATTGGGCCAGGGTAGGAGGGCTGGCCCTCTTGTCATGTAAATGCAAACAAATTTTTACAAGGAATTATGCTGGGATGCGGGATCTCAGCAAAGAGGGCTAACCCTACCCCCTAATTCTGAAAGTTTTACGGTATTGTAGTAACAAGGTTACTGACCAGACGACCAGTCGAACGACTTGACATACTAGAAATAACATACTTTATTATATAAAATAGAGTGTTTTATTGATTTTTCCACCACTAATAAAAGTGATAATCTCACATGTGCAATTATTTATGATAATCGCACATGTGACGATTATCGCTGAATCAGCATTATAGTTTAATGCAATTTTTGCAAGGCAAAGGACAATTTTTTTATATAATAAACAGAACAATACATGGATGCTTGGAAATATGAAATTTATTTCTCATGTTGAACAGGATATGTCTGGTCAACACTCAATTTCATATTTCCGCACATCCATGCATGTATGTATTATTCTCTGTGTATATCATTGCTGCCGCAGCGAGCGAGCCTGAAGCGAGCGAGCAAGGCAGCAAACCTAAATCACAGTGCCTAAATAATGTAGTGGGGCTTTTTCAAATCTTTCATTGGCGCATTGCATTGTGGTATAATTGCCATAGACCCAAAATGCAGTGCGAAAACAACTAACCAGAATACAACGCGCGAAGTACATGCTTTCTTTTCGTGACTGTCCTCTGGGACTGTCGACTGTCAAGCGAACAGGTTTTCAGGTATTATATGTATGCAGTATGCTAATTATGAATTTCATGTAAAATTAGACAAATGTCTTTAGTCAATTGCAATTTTGTTTCATTACAACAGACATTTGAACTGTCAAATGGCCAATACTGAGGAGCGGGTGCGTATGCATCTTTTCAATTAATATATAGCCTCTCCCAAAGACCTTTAGCCCAAACGCTACCAAGATATCCTAAAGACAAGCCCTGAAGTTTAGTCTACATAGTTCTCAATGAGTCAGTTAGTCATTATTTTATTAAACAATTGTTTAATCTGAATCTGATGTGCGAAGACGTGTATGTTTATTTTAAGAAGACATTTTAGCTTTACATTTATATTCAACATTTTACAGTTGCATTCTATTGCTTTAAAAAATACACAATAAAAATATTGTTTTTACTTCTTGAATTTATCTTTCTTGTGTTTAAAATGCATACAGAAAGTCAGAGACACGCAACCACCAAGCCTTCTCCTCCGACATGTCAGAAAACCCACAACTCTACCACATTACCAAAGGCAGCATTCACATACCATTTAGGTAACCTAGTATAGAACTAGAAGTAGCGTGCTGTGTAGGCAGTGTTGAAATATAACATTTCAATACTGCCTACACATCAAAAAATGCCATTAAATATAATTTACCTGCTGTAGTATTGCTCTTTGTCGTGTTTCAGTTTATACTTTTACCGTAGCAGCATTGCTGGTTTTGCGGTACACTTGTTTGTTTACTCTTGCCTCATAAAAATACATTTTGCATTTTACCGTAATTTGTAGACCCATAGCACTTAGTATTTATTCTGTGCCCATAGGCCATATCCAATTCTGTGGAATAGAGGTGCCCCCCCCCCCCCGGGAAAGCTGACTCTGCAAAATTGCGCGTTTCCCCACTGATCTCAAATAATAACTAGGTTACCTAAATGGTATGTGAATGCTGCCTTTGGTAATGTGGCAGAGTTGTGGGTTTTCTGACATGTGGGAGGAGAAGGCTTGGTGGTTGCGTAAGAAAGATAAATTCAAGAAGTAAAAACAATATTTTTTATTGTGTATTTTTTAAAGCAATAGAACGCAACTGTAAAATGTTGAATATAAATGTAAAGCTAAAATTTCTTCTTAAAATAAACATACACGTCTTCGGCTCTTCGCACATCAGATTCAGCTGACTCATTGATAACTATGTAGACTAAACTTCACGGCTTGTCTTTAGGATATCTTGGTAGCGTTTGGGCTAAAGGTCTTTGGGAGAGGCTATATATTAATTGAAAAGATGCATACGCACCCGCTCCTCAGTATTGGCCATTTGACAGTTCAAATGTCTGTTGTAATGAAACAAAATTGCAATTGACTAAAGACATTTGTTTAATCTTGCAGATGACTAAAGACATTTGTCTAATTTTACATGAAATTCACAATTAGCATACTGCATACACACTTGAAAACCTGTTCGCTCGACGGTCCAAACGAAAAGAAAGCACATGTACTTCGCGTGTTGTATTCTGGTTAGTTGTTTCCGCACTGCATTTTGGGTCTATAGCAATTAGACCACAATGCAATGCGCCAATGAAAGATTTGAAAAAAGCCCCACTACATTATTTAGGTTTGCTGCCTTGCTCGCTCGCTTCAGGCTCGCTCGCTGCGGCAGCAATGAGTATATTATTTGAGATCAGTGGGCAAAAGGCGTTGGTATTAACTTTGGTTGTTTTATATACCAAATTTCTTCTTAACACTTTGAGGCCTGGACCTCTCCCTGTGCTGAATAAAATCGTCTGGCGTTAGCCAGAATAAACCTTAAAGACTCGTCGTCAGGCTTCAAAGTGTTAAAGAGATAGCTTTTAACACTTTGAGGCCTGGACCTCTCCCTGTGCTGAACAAAATCGTCTGGCGTTAGCCAGAATAAACCTTAAAGACTCGTCGTCAGGCTTCAAAGTGTTAACACAGAAAATGTCAGACGTTAGAGTTTTTTTGACCAGTTTCTGCACTATTGTTCCGGTGGATAAATGCCCGATTTTTTCCATCATTAAAATTATGCCAGTGCTGCTCAAAAGATGGAAAGCATTCAATAAAACCAGTACAACCATAGGTAGCCCAAGCACTATCACGTACTGTCTACGTCGTATTATAGTATATTATATAATACGACGTAGACAGTACGTGATAGTGCTTGGGCTACCTATGGTACAACCGGAATTTCTCAATTTACTTTGTGGCGATACGCCGACAGCGAGGAAACCCAACATTTTATAGTAAAGATGAGTAACTACATGTATTAAAATCAAACAATATGTATGGAAACAAACTGAAGTACTTCTACTCTGTACGAACAGAAACACTGTGGAACTTCTCGCTTCGTAACATTCCTGAAAAAACAACAAGGTTAGCGCGAGGGTTAGCGTTGCATTCCCAGCGGCATAGCCGAGAATTTCATTTTGGCAAAGATGGGCGCTTGGCCATGCGATCGAAATCGTTCGTCGATATTTTGCGATCTGCTGTGATTTTGAAACTTTGCAAGTATGATAGATTGGTTGACAACAGTGAAAAGGTAAACACTGATCACGAGATACGAGTTTGTTGATTTCAAATAAGTGTGATTTGTTGTCAACTCATGAAGTGACGCTTTTGGCCGTTAATTAAATTAAAATTAAAAAATGAAGTTCCAGTACGCATGAAGTGGATCGACTGTTCAAGTCAAATCTTGCATGTTGTTTGGTTTACATATCTGATTCATGTAAACACGGTTAAGTTTGACTTGAAAATGACTTGATACGCATGAGTGAAGTGGATTCGTCAAGCATCGATCAAAGATTGTTTTGATGACAAATATGTTGCGTTTTTCTGCCAAGTTACATGTTAGTTATGAGTTGTGTTCACTAAATATCTGATGCAATGAAATACTGTTCAAGATTTACCTATACTGTCTTTGATTTTCTTCTAAATGCCCACTTAAATTATTACAGTAATATATACAGTTGATTTTGTTGGTCATGAATATATGTTTTGGCCCTGCAGCTTGGTCTAAAGAGTCTGAGTTGGACCAAAAACATATTTATGCCCATGAACATCAACTCTATTGTTATATTTACTCAGAAAAGATTTCTGAGCCCCAGACAGGGTATTTGAGCAATTGAGCTTGATCAGATGTATATCCAACAAATGTCTGTCACATTATATCATTTATATGCACTACATGTGTACAGACAATTTATCATATCAATTAAAGTGCCTATGTCATCTTCAGGGACTTTACATATTTATACTAATTGGAACATTCTGAGAAGATTTGTAATATATCTTCTCAGGTGAAAATTTCATCTTCATGGATTTTTTTGCCGTTAAAGTTGACGGAAGTGACATCGAAAGAGGAATTTGTCTATATGAAAACCACTTTACAGATTCCTCTTTTGACGTCACTTCCATCAACTTTAATGGCAAAAAACTCAAAAAATGTAGACCAAGGTGGCCTGGAAACGAGTAGTGGTACTTGGATTCAGGAAAGATCCATGCAGGTGGTATCTTGAACTGCCAACCACTTGGGCAGCTTGCACCCATCACACCAATTGCTTGGTGGAAATTAAGACTTACCATCTCAGTGAATTGAGTAAGAGGAGTGTGGGTGGGTACAAGATTTTTCTCTAATTTTCCAACGTACGTCCAATTACTTGATGTGCAAGTGCGCTAATGATTAGGTCACGCGCTTTACCAGTCTTTTAGCCATGCCCTCGACTGACACCCTACACCAACCTTTTATACGTCGCGCATGGTTATTAACCTATTATTAACCATGGTTATTAAGCTATTAACCTTGGTTATTACATAACCTCACTTAATATCTGCGTTCACCTTACTTATCATTTTGGAAGGTTAGGTGCAAGCTGTAGACCGAGGTGGCCTGGAGATGAGTAGTGGTACTTGGATTCAGGAAAGATCCATGCAGGTGGTATCTTGAACTGCCAACCAAGAGTGATGCTTTAGCATTACCCATCCAAGTACCATAGTTTAGTTTAGTTTAGTTTAGTTGACGTGATATGTAATGGTAGTGTTTACAATAGAAAGAACACATACATAATTTTGCTGACTATTTAACTGCCATTATAGTCATCACACACTTATACACACGTAAAAATGCACAAGTTGTAACAAACCTGTAGAAGACTTGAAACAGCTGGCTTGATGGGTGAGAAACCACCAGAATTTCTTCACATTATTAGTACACATAGAATCGGCTTGATGGAACAAGTCTGTAGCAACTAGCTTGGTTACAGACATGCAGCAAGTCCATGAGATTTTTACATGATTGTATACTTGACCAACATTTGTGAAATCTACAATTTATAGCTGATGAATTTGTTGAAAAAAGTTTTTGGGGAGCGATTTTACGAGAAGATTGTTAAAGCCACTTTGTATAAACAGTTTGTTGCTGGTGAAGGTGAAAGTGAAGTGAAGTATGTTGCTTCAAACTTGAAGAAATTCAACATCAACTGTATGTTTTGTATACCAACTGAGGAAATACCAAGCAATGCTCTATCAGATGAAATAAAGTAAGTTTAATACTTAATTTTAACATAACAACAGCAGTTTATTATTTAGTTGAGACTTACATGTACTGTACCATAATTTTCTCAACAATTTGACCACAGCTTAAGTGTGTATGCTGTACATTCTGATCGTTCTCCCTATGACGAGGAATTAGACAGAGTAAAACAATAAAGGGGCCACTTAATTTTGGCCTGCTCAAACAGGAATTAATGGAGGTTAAGTAAACTATACACTGTACTGTATGTTGCATAATTTAAAATATATAAAAGATTTTCTGTGACAACTTTCTGTGATATTAGAGAAGATGCCTATGAAAAGAATTTGAATCTGATGTTAGACTGTGTTGATTTAACAGGTACAATTACTGTATTAAATTATTATGTGTACTGTATCATAGTATCATTATTTCTATGTTTTCCTGTATTAATCAAATTACTGCAAAGTAAATGTACCACAATTACTAATCATGTACAATGCCTGACCCTATATATTTAAGTAACAGCTGCACTAGTCTTGTAAAAAAGAGCGAAATCAGCATGATTAATTTTATATTTAACAAATGCATGTAAAACATAAAGTTCTGTGCATATGTAATTTTGATTTCATTTGAACAAGAAAAAAATTGATTAGAGGCATGAGGCAATAGCCATTTAGTTGCTCCATTGCAACTGCATGTTATAATTGCTGTACAAGAGTGACATTGATGCAAGATAATTTGTGACAATTGTAACGCATTGTCTACTTCTACTTGAATCAAGTTCTACTTTGTGCAAGAATTGCAGTTAGTACTGTCCTAACAAAAAAGTCTATAGGTGACCTATAGCTAGAGTACTCTGTAGGCCAACCTATATGATTCTATAGGCAATTGGAACATTTCCTATAGGCGACCGGCGACCTATAGGCATAGAAGCCTTATAGGCGACCAAGTGCTTAATATATAGGCAATTTGAATGCAGGGGCATAGGAACCGGGGGGGGGGGGGGAATGGGGCATGTGCCCCCCCCCCAACTTTGTCATGAAGTGCCCTTTTTGCAACATAAATTAGTGCCCTTTTTATGATAAAACATATGTTTCAAGTGTCCTTTTGAAGCTGTGCCCCTCCAAGACCAACTTGCTTCCTACACCACTGTTGGAACGTTTTCTTGACTGAGTATACTGTAGGTTGCATATTAGCAGTTGCCTATAGACTTTTTCGTACGACTTGCAGTGCTCTTGACCATTCCACAGTTATCGGAGTACATGTATGTTGCATATTGTGTACAATTATTACAGTATTCTAATTGATACCAGCTGAGCAGGTTAGTAATTACTGATAGTTTCTTTTCATTTGAATTAGCATCTTTTGGGTATTATGCACAATCCAAGATCACTCCTCTAATTAGTACAGATATTATGGTATGAATTCACATTCATTATTTTCTCTTTCACACAGTAATGTTTACCTCCACTAAGAGGTTATGTTTTTATCCCTTTCTGTCTGTTTGTCTGTTGGTTGGTTGGTTTGTTTGTCTGTCACCAGGATATCCCAAAAAGTATTGCACCGATTTTCATGAAAAGTTTGTAGAAAATTTTTTTTTGTTCTTCAAAATAATAGTCCGATGCGGCAAAATTACTGACAAGATATCTTACAGACCACAATACACGCCCATCACAGTCGAGTGTGACAACTTGGGCTGAAGCACTTGATGGGAACAGTGAGGTGCGTATACCGTCGTCAACTGGTGGCATATTTTTTTACTAACTTTCCAATAACCAAGACAGTCGTGACAGCTGTTGCAACTGGTCTTAACTCTAATTGACTACCAGAAGTAGTCTGTCATTAAGCCTGGCTGCGGCAAGGGGCAATGGTCCAATCGCATACAGCTTGTTATTGCTGGCTAATTCAACACTGTCTATGATTGGACCATCGCCCCTTGCCGCAAACATGCCGCCGCGGCTCTTACGGCTATATGGAAACCAGGCTTTAGACAGATAATGCAAGGGTTAAAATGTATATGTAACACTCAAATTTCATTTCACCAAAAATCCCTAAAACATGTATATAGTATTATAGAGTGAAAGTTCTGACAGCTAAATACAGGGCTTGAAATTTAAAATTTTCGGTAATTACATTGTAAGACGTTACATTATATAAGACGTTACCCTACACCGTAAGACGTTACATTACATGCTAAGACACTACGCTACATTCTAAAAAGACATTGCGCTACATTCTAAGACGTTACGCTACGTCAGATTCTGTGGCTGTGCGCTATCGAAAATTTTATTGTATCCTGAAGTTAAGACTTCTAGTATCCAAAACGAAAATCTATAGTATCCCGTGGATATCAGGATACCGCAAATTTCAAGCCCTGCTAAATATTGATTGTATTGTAGGAGAAGTTGGTTCCTGAACTATCAAAGGCGTCCAATAGTCACATTATGAAAGCTTTAAGACGAATGAATGTACTAGCAAAGGTATTAATAATGCACATAATTTTATGCTTGCTCCTATAGCCTAACAAACTGTTGCTACGCGTTGATCAAGTAGGGATCCAGAAATCATATGTGTCGTGAAATCTGTTTGCACTGGGGCCTACCCCTGTCTTCCCAAGGCACTGTTTACATGAAGCGGATCGATAGTCCAATCGAATCGAAAAATGCGAGTGAAGTCAATCCGGGCACATGTTTACATGGATAATCCAATCTGTTTTTGCTTTTTGTAAGCGGTTTTTCAACACTATTTTCTGGGCTTTCCTCAATGTTCGCCATGTTTACAACACGCACGAACTTCACTCGTGCGTATCAAATAATTTTCAAGTCAAACCGTGTTTAGATGAATCAGATTGGAGACATTCAAGCCGATTCAAGTTTGAATCTCAAGTCAATCCACTCCACTGCGTGGATTGACTTTCAGCCATCCGTTTCGATCAGATCGAAAACTTTCAATCTTCTTCATGTAAACACAACAAGGAGAAACAACATGCGAGATTTGACTTGAACACTCAATCCGCTTCCTGTAAATAGGGCCTAACCTATACTTAATATCGTCTTGGTTTTTTTGTTATAGATAGCTCAAGAGAAAGGTGTCAAACTGATGCTAGACGCAGAATACACTTTTCTCCAGTCCAGTATTGATACCATAATCCTAGCACTACAATGCAAATATAACCAGCGTATTCCAGTTGTGTATAACACATACCAATGCTATAGAAAGGTACAGAACTTTAAAGCTGTGTAATGAACAACGCAAATGAAACTTTTCTCCAAATGAAACGTTACATTTCCCGCGCCCGTGCCCACGCGGGACCCAAGTTCTCTTTAATCATGATATTTTTCACTAGTGAAAGAGTATCATCATATCATCTATCGAATTGGTTATCTCCTGTACAATATTTGGCTTTTTGACGTCATAGCAGGGACACTGAGAGTTCTAATAAGGTCTTCGTTAAGCCCCGCACAGACGACCAAGTTTTCCTTGACAAGTTCCTTGGTAACTTTCTTTGCTCGTGTGTACGATGAACACGTTTTTTTCCAACAATTTTCCTTGACAAGTTATAATTGCTCGTGTGTACGGTTGGACAAGTTTTCCTTGACAGTAATGATCGCGTAATAAGCTTAGGAGATGAGTTGTCAAGTTTTCCTTGACGACTATTGCACCACCTCAAGGAGGTGGATCAAACTGAGCGCGATCAGTTAATCGCGCTTAACTTGGCCGTGTAAACGCAACGGGATTGAAAAACGCTTGCTATTAACACGTTGTTATTAATACGATAAAATGCTTTTTTCCCCCTGCTGTAGAAGCTTCCATCTCGCTATTCTTTGTTCCTTTGTTTGTTTCTTTCTTTTAGCTATTACTCTTTCTCGTGTACCGATGTCTTCCGTTGTTCTTTGACACACGCTACCCATGCGAAACTTCCAAAACCAAAAATATAGCTCGTCCGCCATGTTGAATAATGGTGTACGTTTTTTTGGAAAATTTTTAACAATAATACGTCCTGGAACATTAGTGTTGTTTTTTTTTATAAAAACTACTTATTTAAAAGCGCGGAAAATGAATGCTTAACCCTTAATTGGTCAGGTTTCCGGGAGCTCTCCCCTTGACGAGTAAAATCGTCTGTCGTTAGCCAGAGTAAAATTAATAAGTTGCCAAAAGGCAACTGTGGCCAGTAAAGGGTTAACAGTTTGGTGCAAACATGAAACGAACGAGCTTAAAAGTAAAGTAAACGGCAATACCTGAAGACGTTTTCAACGTTATGTTTACTTTAATATACTCCCCAAATATTGAAATTTTGTTTTTTATATATTGACTATAGGATACTACAGCACGTCTTCAAAGCGATATTGAGCTAGCTGAAAAACATAATTTCAAAATTGCTTGTAAGCTTGTACGAGGGGCCTACATGGATTTTGAACGACAAAGAGCTGCTGATCTTGGCTATCCAGATCCAATCTGCGACACATATGAAGACACGGAACATAGTTACAAAAAGGTGATAAGATGAACGTTAATTAGGGGTCGATTATATATGGAGTTTCCACCAACCACACCTACACCCCAATTAATTAGTAATTTTAGTCTTTCGAATTTGTTTCAGTAAGCACGAACAACGGCTTGAAATCGAGGTTGGATATGAAGTATAACAGTAAATGAATTACGATCTCATTGTCAACCTCGACTTGGAGCGATTGTTTCGTGGACATTGAAGTGAATTCTGGGAAGTGTCTATATTGAAAGTAGAAACACATTGGAATTTTAAACGAATTAAAGTGCTTATGAATTGCTAATTTCTTTATTTCATAATATAAAAATATAGAAATCGCTCTTATTGCTATACATATGCTCACTTTGTTTTTACGTGTTTAGAAAGTGCCTTATTTTTATATTTAAACTTGTCAAACCGTAGCATTTCTTAAGTCGAAATGTCAGCAAGGACTGAGACGAGTAACAATACCTGTGAGTCCAGTGCTTCCACATTCAGATTTTCAATTTCCTTATGGAAGTAGAAATTTCCATAAATTTTAATACATTTTCATAGACAGCCCATGTTTTAAGTATTACCTATGTGTTTGTTTCTACTCTACGTGCAGACCCGGGGCCCCTACAGAAATCCAAAAATGAAACATTTCCGACTTCCCACTAACTTTTTTCCAACTTATCCTCTAGCTTGTCTGAAGTCGAAATATCAATGACGGCTAGATAGTGTACTTTTTAAATTTTCCCATAGAATTTCCATTTTTATCTTCTTTCCATAAAAGATTCCTTTTTGCTTTAAAAATTCCATGAAATATGGAAATTTCCATGAAAGTGGGAAGCACTGGGTATAGTGTGAACACTACACCGGTATAGTGTGAACAGACGGCATAATTATGTGCCGTTTCGTG
Source organism: Paragorgia papillata (assembly GCA_035771165.1). Lineage (NCBI taxonomy): Eukaryota > Metazoa > Cnidaria > Anthozoa > Scleralcyonacea > Coralliidae > Paragorgia > Paragorgia papillata. Next base: position 5,097,278 of record JAWNZC010000001.1, on the reverse strand, counting down.
CCGAATACGATATAACCTCGTGATCCAACCAATCACCACGCTCTATTCTATTAATATACTTCCGAAACGATTTCGATCTCCGTTCACACTGGAGCTGAAACGGCACAAAAAGCTATCCGATACAAGATGTACCTCTTTCGAGATCGGAGCGGCGCAACGGCGTGCCGGCACAGAAATTGTGCCGGAACAGGCGTTTTGTGTGTGAACAGAAGGCCTATCCGGTATGGTTTTCGTGCCGGCACAAAAGCTATCCGGTATAGTGTGAATGGGGCCTGAGTCAAGTAAAGACTAAATAAATTTATAATGATCCACCGTGTGACGTCAAATAGTTATTGTGGCCGCGTTAATTGTGTTGACGTTTCACGGCTCTAGCTATCAACTTTCAACTGAAAAAAATGTGTTTCCCAAAGACGTAAATATTAAATGAACACATGTAAGAATATCAGAATTTTCTATATTTTTATATTATCAAATAATATAAAAAGCAAAAATTTATATATTTCATAAGCACTTTTTAAGGCACAGAATTAAATCAATGATAGCGTTTATTGTTAACATTTTTAAGAGAGAAATAGAGGGAGGAAAGAGAGTGGAGGGGAAACGAGGTGAAACGAAAATGAAGGAGAGAAGGAGTAAGCAAAATGAATGCAATCTCAATGGTTCATGAAAAGCAGACATATAAGCAGTTTCATCATTTTGTGCCAGCATAGACAATCCAGAAGACATCTGGATTGTCTATGGTGCCAGGCATGAATTTTGCGCTGTTGCCGCTTACATGCATTTTTGCCTACAAGTGAGAAATTGTATAATCTTTTTTTTTTATTAAGGCAATGGATTTGATGTTGTCTATGGTTGCCAAAGATCAGGGTGAAGTTATGTTTGCGACCCACAACGAAGAGTGTATTTTGTACGGTGCAAAAAGGATGAATGAAATGGGAATCAGACCAAATGCTGGCTCCGTTTGTTTTGGACAGTTGTACGGCATGTGCGATCACATCAGTTACGATTTAGGTAAGCAAGCTGAACTGAGGTCCACTAACCTGTGACGTCATGTCTTGTGACGCGTGACGTACTATATGACCCGATAACCCACGACGACACATTAAAGTGCCTTGAAACGAAAATTAAGTCTGTTTTATTTGAAAGAACACTTAAAATGACAAAGTAACATCTTTTGCAGTTTTTCGTTTCCTTGCTTCGTTTTTGAGATATTTCAGTTTGTTTGATTGGGGTGTTGCCGTGTTGGTGGCACAGTGGTTAGTGCACGTGCCTTTCACCTCTGCGAGCCGGGTTCGATTCCTGCACGGTGCAGTTATCTGATTAAAAAAAATTCACCTTGGCCGCATGTGAGAAGAGTGCTTCCAGTTTGACTCTACCAAACACCACAGGTTTCCTCCTGTAGTAATACTGAACCAATGAGGGTGGGTCCTTACTGGACCTCTGAGGATAACAGTTTCGATAAACTGATAGAGTTATCCAGTATAAATAAGTTTAGTTTAGTTTTAATGCAGACTAAAAATTTTGACGTCATATGTGCATAACGAGTTATCGGAGAAGGTTATATATCGTTGCTATTATTAAACCAAATTAATCCAAAGGAAGCATGTGGGTATGTTTCGCCCACAACACTAGACATGTAGAGTTTTTAAGTGATTATATTCGATATTATACAATAACGTGACTTCTATGAGCATTTTCATTGGTTGTTGACCGTGATCTATTAAAGGACACACGCACAGCTGGCGTCAAATCACGTCAGCAGACTTGTTTTTAACAAGTATATGTATAAAACAAATAGATTACATTTTCCTGTGCGTGTGTACTGTAATAGATTACAGAAGACGTACTCGACTTCGTCTCGCGCCGTACTTTTTTGTTCTTTGCACGCTGTAACGTCATCTGTGATCTATTACAGTACACACGCACGGAAAAATGTAACCTATTTGTTAAAGGGCAACAATACGTTTCCAGGTTATTCTATTTTCCGTTAAAGTCGGAAAAGTTCAATCTAAAACCGAAGAAATAATTGAAACCAGTCACTCGGTTCCACTTTTATGAACTGCCTAAGTTTGAGTTTTTGCTCCTTTTGCTGAACTCGTGTGAACGACGACCGCGGCGAAATAAAGACTGGTACTAGTACCTTGTGATGTCATACCGGTAACAAATAACAAGCTGATTGGTGGGTTTTACCGGTATGACGTCAAAGACAATGGAGTACCCATTCTCCTAGAAATGGTCAATCATGCTTCAAGAAGACCTAAGAAGGCTTCGCTGATAAATTCTTTGCTTTACCGCGAAATTCATATTTTTCTTTAATTTTTCTAAGTTAGATGATAACCCTTTCAGAAGAAAATATAACTTCAAAAGGTTTAGTTGACCTTTAAATAGCAAAGATATATAACCCTCTCCGATAATTTATTATGCACATGCGACGTCAAAATGTGTAATTTACATATCAAACAACCTGAAATATCTCAACAACGAAAAAAGGAAACTAAAAACTGCAAACGATGTTAGTTTGTAATTTTAAGTGTTCTTTCAAATAAGACAGACTTAATTTTCGTTTCATAGGCACATTAACTTTATTTAGATTACCTACCCACCTTACTTTTCTCTTATTTTTAACTTTAGCAAAAGCTGGTTACTTTGTACACAAGTCTGTTCCTTATGGCACGCTCGACCATTCTATTCTGTACCTCCTCCGAAGAGCGCAAGAAAATAAGTCTGTCATGGCTAGAACTTCCAAAGAAACTGCAATTCTCGTGAATGAAATCAAGCGACGGATTAGAAAGCCTTTAGGAATGGGCTAATTGGTTGGAAAAAGCTTAGGCCTTGTTCACATGAAGCGGATTGAGTGTTCAAGTCAAATCTCGCATGTTGTTTCTCCTTGTTGTGTTTACATGAAGAAGATTGAAAGTTTTCGATCTGATCGAAACGAATGGCTGAAGTCAATCCACGCAATGGAGTGGATTGACTAAGGATCGACTTGATTCATGTAAACACGGTTTGACTTGAAAAATGACTTGATACGCGTGAGTCAAGTTGGTGTGTGTCGTGCTAAATGGCAGACATTGAGAGAAGCACAGAAAATAGTACAATGTTCCCGGATTGACGTTTTTCCGATTGGGACTGTCAATCCGCTTGATGTAAACAGGACCTTAGAGAGAATTCCAGTAGCGACACAAGTACAACACCTTAGGTGGGGTGGGGTGGGGTGTCTATAACATTTGGGACACCTACATACACCTACACTGAGTAAGCGGGTGTAACGATTTTTATATTTGTGATATAGTTTATTCAAAATAATGTTAGGACTTGTAGTTAGGTACTCAATATTGTTCTAATTTCTAACTTATGTAGGGCACCAACAAAGAAACAAAACAAATAGACAGACAGACCGACAGATGAACAAACAAACAGACAAACAAACAAACAAACAAACAAACAAACAAACAAACAAACAAACAGACACACACACACACAGACGAACGAACAAACACAAACAAACAAACAAACAGACACACACAGACGAACGAACAAACACAAACAAACAAACAAACAAACAAACAAACAAACAAACAGACACACACACAGACGAACGAACAAACAAACAAACAAACAAACAAACAAACAAACAAACAGACACACACACACACACACACAGACGAACGAACAAACACAAACACAAACAAACAAACAAACAAACAAACAGACAGACAGACAGACGAACAAACAAACACACAGACACACAGACAAACAAACAGACAGACAGACAACCAACCAACCAATCAAACGAACAAATTTGCAATTCGTATAAACACTTTCCAAATTTGCATCAGTACCTTGTCCTGTTTCAGTACCCACTATTCAAAGGAGCGAATTACATGGCGAAATGCTTAAAAATGGAGCTGGCGATTGCACAAAGGCAATTTCAACCTGAACTGAAATTGCGCAAGCAGTAAAATTGTTTTCAGTCCAGTTGACCGCCATGTACTTTCTAGTCGAAGTTGTCAATGAGATCGTGATATTGTTATCTCACATATCCAACCTTGACTTCAAAACGTTGTTCGTGATCACTGAAGCAAATTTGGGAAGCGTTTAAAGTGGTTCTCTTATGAAAATAGTGTTGGTAATGTTTCTGCATAATCCTAAAGATATTATGTTACTTGGTACTTGTGCAAAGTTTCAGTTTCGAAATTCTCAAAAACAAAGTTGTATTTTACGAGCGAATTTTGTATTTTGGAGCGCCACCATTAAATTGACCGTGGTTTGAGAAGAACGAGTTGAGAACTTATGACGTCATAGACTCAACAAAAACAAAAGATCATTGTTGTTGTCAACAAAAGGGTCATTGTTCTTATTGAGTCTATGACGTCATAAGCTCCTCGACTCATTCTTTTCTAGCTCGGCCACTTTAATGGCGGCGTTATAAAATACAAACTTCACACGTAAAATATCACCTTTTCTTCAACGAATTTTGGAATGAAACTTTGCACGATTACCAACTACCATAACATCTTTACGATTATGCAAAAACATTGCCAACAATATTTTCATCAGAGAACCACTATAAAAATCTACAGTTGAAACTAATGCATATTTCAATGTATTTTATATTATCTAAAGTCTATTTCTTACAATAGCTGGGCATACATGCAGCTTTAAATAATATTCTAAATATTTACAATATACAATTCATATATTCAAAAAATTTTTAATTTAAATGTATACAGCATTAGTCGCCGATTTCTATAAAAAGCCTCTATATGAAACACCATATTAAATATAGTTAAATTATTCGAGAGAAACAAATACAGCATTATATATAAATTACACGCGTGATAAATGGCCCTCACTGTAAGTCGACCGTTGCTAAAGCGGATCACTCAAAAGGTCGTTCCAAGTCTTTCGCGACTTTTTCCAAATACATTTCGTCAAATAGATTTGTCCATATACAATGGTATTAATGAGCCGCAGAAAGGAAAAAGAAAGACAAAATCCATAAGAATGGCGAATTAAAGTACCTTTTCAGAATGTCAGGAAGAAATGAAATATCTAGCCTATAGAAGAGGAGTTGGAAGAGAACCAAACAGTTGACTAGCTTCATACCACACTTGTCAGCCTGGTTCCCAGGCCTCAGGCCTCTCTTTTTTAACGTCGAGCGCTGGCTGAAATTGTGACGTCACCAAAATAAGTTATCGAGAGAAAAGAGGACTAGGAACTAGTCTGCCACCCTTGTTATGTGTTTGAAGTGAAAAAATCTTCACAAAATATGAATGGGGAAAATGAGGTATAGGAATTCAAATAAAATATTACACTTCTAATAAAACTTTATTGGATTCTAAAAACAGGAAAAAGTTGAATGTATTTGGAAAACTGAGAGGGTCTTTATGAGTGATCCTTTTTAGCCAGGCGAAATTTCCTGAACCTTTCAAAAACAACTTTACACAAACTGGGTTCAGGATTTCAGCGATGGCGTTTACCAGGCGGAAAACGTAGTCGGATGATAAATATTATTGCCCAGCAGATAATTAAAAAAAATACCATATCGAACACGAATACATTGAGAAGGTTCCGTTAAAATACTTTAATAAAAACTAACGTTTCGTCACTTCACGAGTAACATCATCAGAGTGATATAGATTTACATAAATTCTCGGTTTAAATTCCCTAGGTTATCTGTTTGTTTGTTTGTTTAACATTCTCATTGTATTCGTGTTCGATGTGGTATTTTTAAATGTTATCTGCTGAGCAATAATATTTATCAGACTGGGATCAATTGAGAGCGGTGCAAGTGACCACAGGTTGTGGTAGTTAAAATGATTTCTAGTGACTCACTGCGGACGTCGGAGGGTTGTAAAACAATTCTCCATCTCGAGCTCGTCTTTTGAATTCGCTCCAGAGAAGTTGTCTTTCTTTCAAGACTCCTTTTAGTAAGCCGCGATTCTCGGCTGCCCGTCTCGACAAGTAAGGCAAAACGTCAGTGACAGATCCGTAAGGTACGTACTTAAAAACGTTGTAGCCAGATTGACCTGAAAGTTACAGTGCGCGGATCAACATATAAAGATCTAGGCATTATTTTCTCAAAGTTCGCCTAGCCAGCCCACCCCTGCGGGATACGCGGATCGACTTTTCAAACTTGGAGCGCCCAATTATGGGGTGTTGGTGGCTGGTTAGCGCACGTGCCTTTCACCTTTGCGACCCGGGTTCAATTCCTGCTCTCAGCAGTTATCTGATTGAAAATTTCAGCTTGGCCGCATGTGAGAAGAGTGCTTCCAGTTTGACTCTACCAAACACCACAGGTTTCCTCCGGGTACTCCGGTTTCCTCCTGTAGTAACACTGGACCAATGAGGGATGGCCCTTACTGGACCTCTAGGGATAACAGTTTAGATATAACTGATAGAGTTATCCAGTATAAATATAAGTTAGTTTAGTTTAATTTTTGTGGTGGCCATTTTGTCATCGTGTTGCTTGCATGATTGCTTAATTGTCTTGGACCATGCAACGTCATCAATCAGCAATCATCGCAGAAATAAAGCAAGGGTCTTTTCAAGACAATACTTATATTCAAGGTAATGTTTTGTTTTATCTCTTGTATTCATCATTCATGTCTGTTTCTCAACGTATCTAACAATACACTATGCAGCGGTGGACACATGCATGCGTCGCATGTCTACTTTAGTACTTTTACGGGTCGCCATCCACCTATATATTACTAGGGGGCTGTTTACATGCATGGGGCCGGGACGGGATTCATTTACTTTTCTTTCAAGGCAGCCATTTTATTCCTCGAAGAAGACGCAACAATGGTGGGAAGCATGTCCCAAAGGCGGGAAAAATTTCGAAAGCCAACCACCAGATTTATAATGTTAACCAAGCTCAAATATTACTCTTATACGAAAGTATTCTGATCTTTAACAAGGTGAAAGAGTCACAAGTAAGCGGGACGGGACGTTTTTCATCCCGGGTTTATATGAGAATGTTTTCAGGCGGGACAATTGCGACCGGGATGTTTCACAACACAGCTAGAAAGTTGTAAAAACCACAGAATAACAGAGAAATAAATAGAATTTGACGTATTATAAAGAGCTGCTGTCCTCCTACTAGCCGTTATCACTCATTTGTATCGAATAAACAGCTTAAGAATCAAAATAAATACTCGAAACGGTATCCATCATATCGTCTCGGTTAGGCGGGACCGAGTATTTATATGGAGAAAATTGTCTTGTCTAGCTGGGATCCCGATTGAGCAAACCGAGATCCCGGTTAGGTGGGACGGGACAAAAACGTCCCGGCAAACACATTCTTCATATAAATGAAATTAGATAAATAAAGGGAAAATATAGTAGTGATGCGATCACGCTTAACGTCCTGTCCCGCCTTCCATGTAAACAGCCGGACCCCTAAGAAGGTTTATGATTGGTGTAGATCACGTAACCCAAACAAACACGGAATTATACTATTTTCCATTAATTACCGATCAGGAAATTAATTACTAATTAAACGAAACTAACTTATATTTATACTGGATAACTCCATCAGTTATATCTAAACTGTTATCGCTAGAGGTCCAGTAAGGGCCATCCCTCATTGATCAGTGTTTGAAACATCCTGTCCTAATCAGTAACTAATGGAAACGAATTAGTATAATCAACAAAGTGATTGGTTACTTATAGCGAATCAGAAAAGTCGCTCGTAGGTCTTTATTGTACCGCGGAAATTTTTTTGAAGTCTGTATTTTCTTCGAAGCCGCCAATCGCCATCGTGCATGATTTGGGGCGAGACTAACCAGTTCTGTTCCTGCTTGACAGGTTTTTGCTGGGCACGCGGCTTTAATTATGTGTAGGCATAATGCGCTTAATCCTCAAAGCTAATATTGCGTGAGTGAGTGTCGACCATGGAAAGTTACCAAGGTAACCGTCACGCGTGCCCAAATAAAAATCTACACCTGTGTTTAAAGCAAAACACTTACCTAAAACAAATGATACTTGATCACACATTCCCAATAACTGACCAAAATATACTCCGCCTTGATCACGAGGTATGGAAAGTTCACTCATCCTAAAAAAACCCAAGGACATTACTTATAACATCAAAAACTCTTTCACGTACGAAAACCAAAAGAAATCCTTATTTAATGTAGCCTCCTTCGCAGGCAACTCTGTGTCCGCCCAAACGGCAGACTTTAAATTCCCAAATTATATATTTGGCTGAAACAGTTCCCTTATAGTCCCCACTCTGCCGCTCCCAATCCCTTGCTGTCCCTTCGTGCTCATGATCAGCCAAAACATTGAAAAGCTGCCGTTTGGGAAGACACCGAGTTGCCTGCGGAGGGGGCTATATTTAACGAGTGTTTTTACGGGATCGTTTTCACTCACGTAATCGGAGACCCCATTCTGACCCATTGGGGTGTTTACATGAGAAGGGCTACCTCTAGTCTGGTACCCTGGCCCAATCAAAGAATATGGGCCAGGTAACCACTAAAAACTTCTGCTTTCCTATTGGTTGAAATTTTCGCGCGTTTTTACTGGCTATGAGTAAAACTGCAATCGTCATAAGTGGATTTAGCCCTGATGACGCGAGAATGAGATTAGTGGTTATTGGGCCAGGGTACCAGGCTAGGCTACGTCTAGCCTAGTTTCTAGGCCTTTCGTTTCCACCATGATCTTGGCCGCGTAGTCGGTTTGGGTTCTTGGAAAGACTGGGGAGAGGCTGTGAACCAGCGGGTCCGTTCGGATCACTTCCGAAATGCAAATTACTGTCGGACATCGGACAATGTCCGACCAAATTTGGCAAATGTCAGAACAAAACCAAATTGTCATCAGACATAGTGTCCGTGCAAATAGAATATATTGTCTGTTCAAGAAATTCGGCTTTATGCTGTTGAAAGAGAAACTTCTCTTTTTGAGAGAAAAATTCCGATTTCCTTTCGTAATTCTATCGACTAGATTGAGCATGTTTGAATTTTAGATCTTCTGTAACTGAATCGGTCTTCTGAGAGAAACTGATAGAATTTAATTACTCTGGTATGTATAAGTATAACACACGCGCGCGACACTAAACAGACGAGTCAGACGACCGCCACGGAAACCGGCTTTATATCATGAACTCAGAACTGTATTCTGAAGAATTATATGTCCGACAAAATGTAGTGATAATGGTTTTATGTCCGAACAAATTTTAGTGTCTGACCAAAATTGGAAATGGATCAGACACATGTCCTGTCAAGAAAAAATATTTATTTGCAGCCCTGCGTTAACCGAGGAAGGCCTAGAGACTAGGCTAGGCTAGCTCACCTATCCAGGCTGGCTCGCTTACTATGCTAACTGCGTAATATATTATTTAGCCTTAAAATAAATTTTGTCGCATGTATGGCGCTTTTTGTGCCAGCCCAGGTAGGCGAGCCAGCCAGCCCGGGTAACCGATCCCGGTCTAAGCATGAATAGATTGTGCTAGCAAATCCAGCCAAAGTTGCTCCAAAAAAAGGCTAAAAGTTGCTCAAAAGTTGCCAAAAATTGAAAAAGTTGCCACCAAAATTTGAAAAAGTTGCTCACTTTGGCGAGCCATTTTATTCTAGATAACAACTTAAACATGGAAATGTTGGATGTGTAATTCAATATAATCTTAAAGCATTTATGGCTACCTCAATAGGGTCATTCTCTTCAGTTTCTTCGTCAGACTCTGATATTTCAGCTTGCGATTGTGATGCCATGACTAGCAGAATGCAGATTAGCAAATACCAAGAATCAAGATGGCGGCGGCTCTGTGAGTCTGTGTTGGAGCGAATAACCGCTGGATAATTCGTGGGCGATATTAAATATCAATTCATGCACGATTGTCGAATGTCGATTGCACGGAAAGTAGAAAACAAAGGAATGTTAATCATTTGCAGGGTCAATACTATTTTTAGTGTCGACCAGTTTCAATTAACACTACAGAAACATTTATTTGGGATAATTTGGGTGCTCAATTAGTGATAATTTAGTTTTTCATTATTTGTTGCTCAAAAGTTGCCAAGGAAGCAAAAGTTGCTCAGGTTGCTTGCAGTACAAAAAGTTGCTCAAAACTCCAGAAGTTGCTCAAAAGTTGCCGAGCACAATCTATTCATGCTTATCCCGGTCACATAAGCGAGATCTCGGCTAGGCGTCTTGTTTTATATGAATATGAACAGAGGCGGGCTGGCTCGTCTCCGTATAAATAATAAATACCACCTATTGCCCCTAAGCTGCCCTTACCTGTTAATTGTAAAGAGAATGGATTCCTCATTGTGACTAGCAACCACTATGTTGGCATTACCACGCTTCACTTCCGCTAGTGTAAATTCCAAGACCGTGTGGTAGTTGTCACAAGTAGCCTGGTAACTAGCATGGATTGGATCCTCGTAGTTCATGGCGTGAGCGCGGGCTCGCTCTTGTTCCATGTAGGCTCCCCGTACTACTTTGGCACCAAACTTAAAGTTTTCACGACGTGCAAGTTCTATATCAGTTTCAACGGAATTGTAAGCGTCCTACAGTGAGAGATACACAAATGAAACTACAACATCAGTGAAACCATTTTAGAAGGGGTTAAACTGCCTATGAAACGAAAATTAAGTCTGTCTTATTTGAAAGAACACTTAAAATTATAGAGTAACATATTTTGCAGTTTTCCGTTTCCTTGCTTCGTTCTTGAGATATTTCAGTTTGTTTGATATAATTAAACATTTTGACGTCACATGTGCATAAGGAGTTATCGAAAAAAGTTATATATCTTTGCTATTATTATCAAACTAAAATAATTCGAAGGAAGCATGTGCGTGTGTTTCGCCCAGAACACTAAAGATGTAGATTTTCAAGTGATTATATTTGACAATAGCAAAGATATACAACGTTTTTCAATAACTCATTATGCACGTGTGACGTCAAAATGTTTAATTTGCATATCAAACAAACCGAAACATCTCAAGAACGAAGCAAGGAAACGAAAAACTGCAAAAGATGTTACTCTATAATTTGAAGTGTTCTTTCAAATAAGACAAACTTAATTTTCGTTTCATAGGCACTTTAAAGGGGGCAATAGCAATAAAAATTAAGTTTGTCTAATTTGAAAGAACTCATAAAATTGTAATAGAACATCCTTTGCAACTTTTTCGTATCTCTCTTCGTTTTCAAGATATTTCAATTTGTTTGATATGTAAATGAGATGGTCTCTGACGTCAGGTGTGGGGTAAAATATTTTCACATGTGGCAAAACTAGTTATCTCTAAGTTTGTTCGGCGAAATCATTTGAAACTGTGCACATAAAAACTCCTTGCGACGCTGAACATTTCATGTTAGATATGTAAGTGATTTTGCTCTGTATGAAAATATTTTACCCCACACCTGACGTCAGAGACCATCTCATTTACATATCAAACAAATTGAAATATCTTGAAAACGCAGAAAGTTGTAAAAGTTCTTCTATTACAATTTTACGAGTTCTTTCAAATTAGACAAACTTAATTTTTATTGCTAATCCCCTTTAATAAACATTTTAATGAAAATTGTATTTTGTCAGTCCGTACATCTTCGTATAGCCAGGTCCAATAATAAACATCTGAATCAACCTTTCCACATCTCCATCTGCATGGCTGAACTCAAGAGAAAAAGACTACAAAATTATTCCAACTAACCTTCAAATAACATTGATAGGTATTCAATATTATTGGTGTTTCTTTATTGTACAGTCTTTGCATGTCTAGGGTGAGTCTGCTTATGGCGGGTTGGAAGTATGTCTGTTCAGCATCAACCATTAGCCTGACGTTCTTCTCCATCGCTCTCTGTTTAGAATAAACAATGTTATTATTGTTGGTGTTGGCGGTGTTGTCGACGCTGTTGTTGTTGCTGCTGTTGTTGGTAATAATGTTGCTGCTACTCTTGTTGTTGATGCTGTTGTCGTCGCTGTTGTTGGTATTGTTGCTGCTGCTGTTGGTGTCGCTGTCGTCGCTATTGTTGTCATTGCTGCTGCTGCTGCTGGTGGTGGTATTGGTGTTGTTGCTACTTCTGTTACTGTCGTCGCTATTGTTGTCGTTACTGCTGCTGTTGTTGGTGGTATTGGTGTTGTTGCTACTTCTGTTGCTGTCGTCGCTGTTGTTGTCGTTGTTGCTGTTGTTGCTGTCGTCGCTGTTGTTGACGTTGGTGCTGCTATTACTGCTGTTGTTGGTGTTGGTGGTGGTGGTGGTGGTGTTGTTGTTGCTGCTGCTGTTGTTGTTGCTATTGTTGTCGTCGTCACTGTTGTTGTCGTTGGTGCTGCTGTTGTCGTTGGTGCTATTGTTTCTGTTGTTGTCGTTCTTATTGCTTCTGTTGTTGTTGTTGTTGTCGCTGCTGCTGTTGCTGTTACTAATTTTGTCGTTGCTGCTGCTGTTGTTTCTGTCGCTGTTGTTGTTGTTGCTGCTGTTGTGAGTGGTGATGGTGTTGTTGTCGCTGTTGTTGTTGTTGCTGCTGCTGTTGTTGTTATCTATATAAAAAGGAATTATTATAATGGCATTGAAAAGTGTCAGCAACAAGAACAAACACGTACCGCAGCCAACTGATGAAGTCTGTCACGCATGTTTTCCATCTGCTCTAGCTCTCGATCATCCAAAACAGATATAATAGGCTTTCCACCATCACTCTTTAAAACAAAGAAAAACATGCAGTTCATGAACAAAACCCAAAAAGGCAACCGTTACTTGAACCAACGACTGATTTCATTTGATCTGATTTATTAACTTCATTGCCTATAGCAACTGGTGGTCAAACAGGGCGAAATGTCCCAATTGAACATGACTACCACTCGGACTACCATGATGTAGGTGTTGATTTTACGGAGGGACGTAAACCGGAAAACCCGGCGAAAAACCCTCGAAGCACAGGAGATCAACTACAACTCTACTCACATTAGTTCCAAGCTCGACAACGGGGTCATTCCCCAAGCGGTCACCCATCCAAGTACTAACCCCGTCTAACCGGGCTTAACTTTTTGGTGAGAGGCAACGCACTAACAGCACACGCCATCCGTGCTCCCCATACTGTATGCAGTGTACGCGTGTCAGTCACTTGGTGTTGAGCTAGCGTTTGAGACTATACTTACTGGAGAAGCCTTGAATAGCTTCGGTAGTTCCAACTGGGGTGTCAAAAAATGGCTCCATTCGATAATATCGATATCACTGGAATTTAGAAAGAAAATAATTATGACTAAAAATAATTTTTTTCAAGGGACCCAGCCTTCAAAGAACATGAAATTCAAGGACTTTTCCAGGACTTTTAAAGACCTAAATTAAAATATATTCAAGGATCGAAAAAAACCTAAAAATAGGCCCACTTACCCCGATCGGTTTATATCAATCTTGTCAAAGATAGCATCAGCTTCTTTTTCAGATAAATGTATCTAAAACATAAACAGTTGATAATTTCAGACAAACTTTATAGCAACTTAAAGGTGTACCGTTATGAGCTGCGTATGTCTATTTTTTCTACTTGCATAATTTATTTTGCAGAATCAAACAAAAAAAAAAAGCGGTTAAGACATTAAGGCTTACCCCTAATTTAACTAGTCCATCGAAAAAACTGTCTCTGGCAATTCTTCTGTTCATAATTCGACCTTCAGCACACTCACTGGCCATTTGATCAAAGTGGTGTTTAGTTTGACAGAGAATTTCTGACAACCTCAACTAAATATAAAAGTAAAGGAGTATTGCGCATGAGACGTAATGTATTATAGGTGAAAATATGCAACGTAAAAATTTTCTTCGTTCTATTACACTAGACGATTTTATAACTCATTGACTATTTAATCGGTTTTTTATTTAATCCAAAATGTCAAGGCATTGTCTGAAATGCCTTAAAAAATGTCAACTGCAATGTCACAGTTGTGACGTCACATTTGCCACTGCGCTGTCCTACACAAGCTGCACTGCACTGCACTGCACTGCCCTTCGCCACCTTTCGCTGCACTGTACTGCCCTTCGTAGCGCTGCTCCCCGCGGCGCTGTCCTGCCCTACGCTGTCCTGCCCTACGCTGTTCTGCCCTACGCTGTCCTGCCCTGGGCTGTTCTGCCCTGCGCTGTTCTGCCCTACGCTGTCCTGCCCTGCGCTGTTCTACCCTGCGCTGTTCTGCCCTGCCCTGTGCTACCCTGCACTATGCAGCCGTGCCCTGAACTGTGCTAGGCGCTTCCCTTAACAGTGCTGCCGTGTCCTGCACATGTGCTGTGCAGTACCCTGCACTCTTTGACCCACTCTTTGCTGCACTGTACTGCCCTGCCATGCACTGCCTTCCCCTGTACTGCGCAACCGTGCCCACTGCCCTGCACAGTCTACACTACATTATATCACAGCATGAGTAATTCTCCTACCAGCAACTGAGGTCTACCAAGTGCTGTCAATTTAATAGCAGCAAATCCATTGTCACTTGCATAACCTTTAACATAGAAATATAATGTCATGTTAGACATTAATGTTAAGTCATATGAGCTTCAGAATTAACCAATCACACTTAAAAAGTCCTAATTGCAGGCTGTTTTTATGTCAACTTTACACAACTGACCTACTGCATCGATGCATTTTAGAAATGTCTTCAAATGAGTGTCACACTTGTGCTCGTCTTCGTAGAAGTATGTTCTTGCACTTATCACTTTTTTCCTTCTGTCAGCAAATTCTTGGTTTGACTTAAACTGCTTCACAAAGTTACTGTTGTCAGCTAAAAGAAAGATTATAGCATAGTAGTTTGAACACACATAGATGGTTGCAGCCCCAGGGGTGGGACGTATACACGTGTAAAAACGCACAACTTGTTCATGGTTGTCAACAGGTGTGAACAATGTTGTGCTGCCCACCATGAACAATGTTGTGCTGCTCGCCGTGAACAATGTTGTGCTGCCCGCCGTGAACAAGTTGTCAACAAGTTGTTCATTTATGGTTCGAACTTGTTCACGGATAAATCAACAGTCATGAACAAGTTGTTCCAACAGCACATTTTTATAGCCAACAACGTTGTTCGCACATGATACAACATGTACATGTTGTAACAGCATGATGAAGTAACAACGATGAACAACAATGTTACAACAATGGTGAACATGGTTGATGTATCAACACATTCTTCAGTTGTTACAACATGCGTGAACAACGGTTGTTGTTTCATCAAGCTGTAACAACTTGTTGAAACAATGATGAACAATGTTGTTCATTTATCAATGTTGTTCATTTATCAATGTTGTTCACATATGTCAACAAGTTGTTACAGCATTGTTCAGGCAACAATGCTGTAACAACTTGTGAGATTTTTACACGTGTATAAGGGATGCAGGCAAGTGCCACCCTATAGGGTATGGGTTTCGAGCTCTGGGGTCTGGGATAGAGTATACAATTAATTGTCTATTTTGGTCTGGAATAGGATGCATATTTTGGTCTGAGATAGAGTATGGATGCCGATGTGACACCAGTGCTGGGATAGGGTATTGATTTTTTTAGTTTAAGTTTGGGATATTGGGCATAAAAAATCGCCTTTTTAGGTCTGGGGTAGGGTCAGGATTTCCGAGGGCACAGTGGCACACCCCTACCAAAAATTGCCAGAATACCCCCCTCCCATTTAATACCAGCATAGTCCTTAGTATTATATAACCTACACGACATATTTACTTAGCAGCTAAATTAATACATGTCATTACACATATTACTTAGCTGCAGTAATAGAAATAAAGGTAAATTGACAAAACTGACCCTCAGCCTGAGATTTTTCTTGAACTTCCTCAGATTTCCCATTGCTGAAAAGAAAGAAATTATTCACTCTACTTAATTTTGACAGTACTTCACTCAAAAAAAATAACCCCCATATTAACCCATTCCTGCTTGAGCCAGCCAAAACAGCCCCTTTGCTGTTTAATACTGTCTAAAACCAGACAATTTTACTCATTGAAGATTAAGAACCACTTAGCTCAGATACAGTAAACACCCACGTGTATAAGAACCTAGTGATTTAAGAACCTGTAGGCAGAAATTTTGGATTTTAATACCCCAAAATATAAGAACCTGTTTAGCCAACCAAAGCCACAAGGTTCTTATATGAAGAGTCACTCTGAATAATGAAACAGTGCTGTAGCCAAAATGTGGGACTATACGGTAAAATATAAATTTGCTATATATTTGGCCCTTAAAAATATCATTACAGAAATTACATACATACAGTATAATCTCTCTATAACAAAGTGGTTTATATATCTGGTCATATAACAATAGCATTGCCCCTAAAGAAATTTTAAGAACCTATTAAGAACCTATTTTGCCTAAATTGTCAGTAATTACCCCAAAATATAAGAACCTATTTTGCCAGACTTGAAAAAATCTAGGTTCTTACACGTAGGTGTTTACTGTATTAAACTTTATAAAATAACATTTTGAAAACAAGTGCGGCGATTGGTTGAAAGCTGTGTTTCTACCGGTATAACTTTATGGAAACACGGTAAGGTCCACGCCATCATTACGGTAGGATATGCCATTATACGCCATCATACGCCATTATGAAGAGTAAGGAGAATTTACGCTTTGATGCAGTGATTATTTTTACGTTCTATACCTATTTTCGATAGGTTATTTTATAAAGGAAATAGAAAACATTTTTTCCGTGTTCCCATAGAGTTATAGAAACACTTGTGGAAGTTTGGGAGAACTCGAAATAGCGTGGAAACACTCGCCCTGCGGGCTCGTGTTCCCACTACAATTTCTCGTTCTCCCAAACTTCCACTCGTGTTTCTATAACTCTATGGAAACACGGAAAATGTTTTCTATTTCTTAAAAACTAAATACATTTACATGTATACTGGATAACTCTACAATTATATCTATTTACTGTCATCCCTATTGGTCCAGAGTCTTCTCACATGTGGCCAAGGTGAAATTTTCAATCAGATAACTGCTGAGAGCAGGAATTGAACCTTGGCTGCAAGCATAAATGATGTACTATACAATTACAGTATATTAAGACTGACTTTCTCACCTGCCTTCATCTTTACTCAAATCCTCTTCAACAGAATAATCCAAGATGGCTCCAACTCCAAACTTGTTCAATTGCTCAACAACTGGTTTCAAAGCTTCTTGATTCTCACCTCCAACAAAGTGACCATAAAATGTCGCTTTCATAAGCTTCTTAAAAAGACCTTCTCCAAGAAACATTCGACCAAATTTCATCAACTACCAAAAAAAAAAAACACCATAAGATAATGGCACAGAAAAGTTTAATTATTACCAGTCAGTATAATAACATTGTTTTCTCAGAATTTTTCTTCTTAATCTCAACAAAAAAATTGTAAACACTTATCTTAATCCATTCCTGTCTCAACTGGCTAAAAATGGCCCGTTTATTGTTTTGCACTGTCTAACACCAGACAATTTTTACTTGCATGATGTGAAAGGGAGAACCCTTGGACATTCTAGGAAACAGTGGGTTAACCTTATTCCTGCCTGAGCTACCCTAAAACGACCCTTTATTGTTTTACTCTGTCTATTAATGCCAGACAGTTTTACTTGTCGAAGGGAGATTACCCGGCTCAAACATCCTAGGCGGCTGCAATTGGTTAATTAGTTATCGTATGGGGATAGCACAATCTGTTTTCAGCTCCCTATCCCATATGTGGACCGACCACCACTAATACCACTGTCGATGAAGCTGAGACTGTATAAGACTGCCGTGTGTTCGACACTAACACATGCTTGCAAAGCGTGGAAACTATCGGACAACGTGAAGAAGACAATCAACAGATTCAACAGTAGATGCCTGCATGTTATTACCAAGGAAGACTACCGAGAAATGGCATCCAACCCCGTATTCGACTTGGTGCTTGCGATACACCGCTGCAGACTACGTTACCTCAGTCACATCTTGCATAATTGGCCACAAACCATTTGGTAAGGTGCACACTCGTTGCCTATGTTCACGGTGGTGATGTAGTACCAGCTGGGTCCCTCCTCGAGGACTGTGAGCGGATGCCATTTGAAGACCTGGCACACCTCGCAAGTCAGACAGGAAAGGATGGCAGAAGAGAGTGAAAGCTCTCCACTAACTCTTACAAATGCACTGTAGCATTGCACCCAATGGGTGTGTGATGTAAAACATACATACGTGAAATAATTAACAGAACACATCGTAAACACATAAAGATATAGAATTTATCCCCTAGTGATCTGACATCATGACTAGACTATTCATGCCAGCTAGCAGCTAGGTCAAATTGACCACAGTGATCAAGGTTCTCCTTATCAGGTGCAGTAATTATACCAGTAGTAATTTAACTCTCTAGGAATTGTAGACATCTGTATCCATTTACAAAATAAACAAAGTGACACCAAACTTGCGATTAATTCAAAAAATGTCCTTCTCTAATCCCAATTGATCAACATGAGTAAAATAATAATTTCAATAAAAAAGTACACAGGTCTGAAGTTTAAAGTAGCATTTGACCCCCCATTACTACCCAGGAGGGTTCTCCCTCTGACAAGTAAAATTATCTTGCATTAGAGTAGTAGCCATTTTTGGTTATCTCAGGAAGCATTTATAGCAAGGAGATCAAATTCTAATTCTTTCTTTTGTTAATGAAAATCAAATATTCATAATTTTGTCAGACCACCTGTTGCACTAAAAATGAAGCTCAAAGACAAATTTCAATAATTATATTATTGCATGTTCAACCAAGTATGTTATAATTTTCTATACCATATTTATATACCTTAATTATAATTATACCATAATTATAATATGATATCTTATGACTTTTATTACAACTTCTCAATAGTATTTATTAATCTTGTTTACTTGGCCTGTACTGGAAAATATAAGACCTTGTACAGGTACTGTATGAACCTCAACTGAGCTCTGTCTGTACTTTAAGGTGCCAATATTTTCCCATACAGACCTCGTTCTGGTTAATAATCTCATGCACTATTTAGGCTACATCACCACGTATACGTTTTCCTAGCGTTTTCATATTGTTCTCCGTCCTCAAGGCCAGGGAATAGAAAACAATGGTCTACTTACCTGAAACAATATGAAAACGCTACGAAAACGTTACGTGTGGACGTAGCCTATTAGTGCTGGTGCACACCGTAACGTTTCTGAGCGTTTTCGTATTGTTTCAAGTAATGAGCTAATTGTTCTCGATTCCCGTGAGAACAGTAAACAATACGAAAACGCTCAGAAACGTTAAGGCCTGGCCAAACGCTTTCAACATTTCATGCAACATCGTTCAACATTGTTGAACGCATGTTGAACGAAAATTTGAACATGTTCAAATTTCGTTCAACATCATTCAACACCATTCAACAGGGTGGCCAAACGCTTTCAACATGTTGAATCACGGTTGAATTCAATAATGTTGAACGATGTTGCATGAAATGTTGAAAGCGTTTGGCCAGGCCCTTACCGTGTGCACATAGCCTGAGAGTCTCGAAATACGGAGTCCGGGCACAATTTAGTACCAAAACGGGCAAAATCATTCAGAAGTGATCCGTTCAATCGTTGCTTTGACTTAATTGCCAATGCTGTAGCAAAATTGTAGCAATTAAAACAGACACGACATTCTCACAGCAACATATTAAACAGCTTTCACATGATGTACTGAAAAACGATTTAGTTCGACACGATTTGAGCTGAAACGTGGCTTTATTCGACAGGTGATCAAAAATTGCAACATAACATTATCCGACCAAAACATCGGACAAACACACATGACAGCGTTTAAAATGGGGGAGTGTTTTGGGGAAGTGCCCTGCTTTCGCTGGCACAAAACACATGTATTGTCATCTAGCATCGTAACAGCTCGAAGCTTGACTAAAAACTGATTTTTTAAACATTAGATTTACAAGAACTTAAATGCGTTAAATTGAACTGAAGTATTCTATAGAACTGAGAAGTGAATTGTGAAAATTTGTCTTAACTGTTTCGTTGTCACTAGTTGAACCATGGATTGTACTATCCATGGTTGAACAAAGAAAGACCTTCGAACGGCTGGATATTCGACATTATTTTGTCGTCCCAGTTCAAAACAGACTAGACTTCCTGTTAATAAACATAATACAAGAATATCGATATACGTCTGTCTAAAATCGAGTTACGGAAAGTACTGAATTTAAACTTTATATTCCCAAACCTGATGATTGTTGTCAACGAGGAAGTTCACCGAGCATAATTTGAACACGAAAATAGCCCGTACGATTTCCCGAGTTGTTTTGCTCCTATATGCACTCTTCGGGTCGTTAAAGTTCAATGCTTTAGCGGGGGTTCCTGTCACTGCTTCAAAACGGTTTCCTTGGCGTGTGTTTTCGGCAGCATAACTGCTACACACGCGGACGAAAGAACTTCGAATAGAAGTCCGAACAGAAGCTTTCACAACACGTTTGCCACAAGCTGGTATCATCTCCTGAAAAGTATCACCTCCGAGTGTAAAACTTCGCGTTCCACTCGAGCAACTCGACCACAGAATGCTGTTGCCAAAAACATTATGCAATTTTAATATGTATGCCGGTTTAAAAAAATTCTCGCAATGCGCTCCCGCAGATTATTAATAGTTTAATTACATATTCCGGTCAATATATTGACGTCATAATCAAGTTAAAACCAGTTAATTTAGTCATGTTCCTGTTGGCGTTAGTTTTCTTGCTGTTACCCTGCTGTAAGCCGGTATAGGTAACTGTGTATTACATGTAAGAAGCTGACACTAACCGGTCGAACCACACGGATTGGCACGGAACTTTAGTGTCTGACAATTTCTGACTATATATTTGTTTTGTGAAGTGCGACCAGCTATGTTCATTGTACACATAGCGGTATTTAGGTTGTTGCATCATAGACTATGATTGCATACATCACAGAATGCCAGTATGGGGTAGGGTTATATCCCTATTATTTCTGAGGGTGAGATAACTCGGGGGATAGGGATAACTCAGTAGTTGCATTTTATCATGTGAAACAGAAATACAGTAATATGCAATGAACTAGCAGAAGAAGAAGTGGGAAGGCATTTCCATTTTGATGTGCTGTCTACATAAAAAACTTAATTCTATTCTATGAAGTTGTTTTCATACTGTAGAATTCTGAAAGTAACGGCCCCCCAAAAGTAACATTGAATTAGTCACACTTCTAAAATTTCCCGAAAGTAACAGCCACCCCCCCCCCCCCCCCCCAAAGTAGCAGCCCCTTCGAATGTGGTGCATTTTTTAATGTTTCAAATACATGTATATCCAACAAAAAACTAATGTTAGCATTAAAACTTAACAATCAACCTTAAAGCTAGTAATATATGTTTTTTTGATTATTTACATTTCTGTTCGATGAAAGCATGTGTTCATCTTTAATTTTTCAATATTTACAACATGTTCTCTCTTTATAAGTTGCCACCATTACCACCGATGCAGAACTATCCTCAGAAAAAGTTACATAAAAATAGGACTAATGTAGCAAATAAATAGTTACTGATGAACGGAGACTTTTGATATTTCTTCCTAATGTATTTCAACCATCTGAAAGTGGCAGCCCCCCCGAAAGTACTGCTAAATCCAAAAGTACTGCTAAATCCGAAAGTAACGGGGGCCATTACTTTCAAAATTGTACGGTATGTTTGTCAGAGTTTGAGGTCTCTATCTTCGTCAAATGTTCCCTATTCATTCCAAGGCTGTTCTTCAGATCATTCCTTGTTTTCAGGTTTGCATCATTTACTTGTTTTTTCAATAGATTTATTTGTTCCTGCAGTTTTTCATTTTCTTTACACAGCTTAGCTGTCTGCATTGCACACTCGAGCAGTCCAGTTTGCTTAAATATCAGAAGTGTTTTAGCAAAACGAGTACTTTCACTAACACTTTTATCATCACTTAAACCTGGCTTGTCTTCTGTTCGCTTCTTTTCTGTTTCATTTTCTGAACGGGTCTTGTCAGTTATTTTGGTCTCTTTATTCATATTTCACCCTAAAAAGTAACAATACCTTATTATATAACCTATGTACATCAGTACATGTACAGTATTGGTACACAGAGAGCCCAACTATGACCGCCAGGTCTGTTCTGTGTTTGTTTTGGTTATTTTATGGCGCTTCTCAATTTACAGTCAAAATGGAAATACCTTCCCAATTCCGCTTCTGTAGTTGGTTGTGTATTATTGTACTTCTGTAGCCGCTACGAAGCGTGAGAAAAGTCTAGTGATATAAGTCGGCAATTCTTGATGTATATTCGTCAGTTGGTATCGATTTGGGATAAACATCCATTTGTATTATGATTAAATGCCATTTAAAGCTAAATTATACTATTTATTTACAGTTTTCAACAAAAAATGTTCTCAGGCTTCGGTAGCGGCTACAGAAATACAGAACTAGAGAAGAAGAAGTGGGAAGGTATTTCCATTTTGACTGTAAAGCAGCAAAGCCAAACTCGCAACGTGAATGTGCGTAGCTCAATGAAAATTGAGACTCTGTAATAATTAGTTGCTGCTGGTCGACATTCTACTCGTTTGCCTCAAACTTACGCGACAAACTCGGTGACGTGGCCTTCAAAATGTTACAAATTACCCGGAAATTAAAATGTAAATTGTGAATCATTTGATTGTGAATTTTGATGTTTCAGTTATGCTAAGTGTTGAGCTGAAGTCAACGTTATGTAATAGCTTCAACTCAAGTGTTTACGTCGTCCTGAAGACGTGAAAATGCTTGCATATTTGGAGTTCGCTCGGTCAGTAAAAGTAGTACCGATCGACATTTGACCTGTCTAAAAACTTATACTAAAATGTTTACATTTTCGTTCTTTCACACAACCATCAACAAAGGCATAGAGCACTCAACAATGAAACAAAGACAAAGCAAAACTTTTACAGCTAAACCGGATGTTCGTTTTCCTGGAATATTGCAATACGCAGATTGCTCAAAATCCACTTAAAATGTTGAATTTCACGTAATGTGCTGTTCAAGTTTAACTTGATTATATTAACTTTGACTAGATCATCACATTATGTGAAGTTCGATGTTTGAAATGGGTCTTTTGAGCAACCTGCGAATTGCAATCTTTCGGGAAACGAACACCCGGTTTGGCGGTAAATAAAAATACCTTTCTGAATAGACCACGTATCAAGCAAGAGCCTTTATCGTGTGACGACTAATTATAAAATGTTACGAAATGCAGCACGATATCCCGTCTCAGCTTGTCTTTGGAAAAAACGTATGCTCAGTGATTTAACACCATATCATTATCCTCTTTATGAAATGATAAAATAGACCTTTCCGCATGTCGTGCGTCATTGATAACGCGTTGATAGATTTGATCACAGTTATTTGATTGGCTCTCGCAAAACGTCGCCATCTAAATTAAACTTCCGTGTTGAAAGGTACATGAAGGTGCCAAATCCTTTGTTTTAGGTTTATTAATATTTAAACAGTACGGTTGAGTGATTGAACCCAAACGTTGCTATTGGATGATTGCTTCATTATACAGAAAACACAATATGTTCAGTAACCGTGAAAGTGCAAAAATTTCCATAAACCTGAACAAAAACATAAAACAATGACTTTTGTTGAGCTTCCAAACCATGTCTATTTGCCATTAACTATGGATCCACACACGTCATGCGGTCTATTGCGTCAACATGACGTCACGACTTTTTACCTCCACCACTGCCAGAAGGTGCAGGTTTATTAATACCTTTCAAATAATTAATCAGGTTAATTTACGTTCGTTTGTCTGTGTCTGTCTGTAGAATAGAATAGAATAGAATTATTTCACGAGGGAAAAGACGTATTAACCAAAAAGGTTATCTAACAGTGAAATAAAAGTATATATAATTACAAAATGATATACTAAACAGAATACACTATATATATTTCAAAAACTCATTAATAATTGATGAGGAAAACACAAAGAAAAATCATAACCGTATCGTGGTTTTGTGATAAAACATTCTCCTGATTTACATAAACTTTAGCTTTGATTTTCTCGCCTTAGACAACGTTATTTTTCAAAATTACTACGCCAACGAAGCCATTCAAAACACTCGCAGAACGTGTCCGCTCATGTTTTAAATATTACATATATATATATATATATATATATATATATATATATATATATATGCTAAAATAAAGATTTTTTGAGTTGTACGCCAAAAAGAATGTTGTTTGAACAGGAGCAAATTTTCCATTGATTTTTTAAAGTGCCTATGAAACGAAAATTAAGTCTGTCTTATTTGAGAGAACACTTAAAATGATAGAGCAACATATTTTGTAGTTTTTCGTTTCCTTGCTTCATTTTTGAGATATCTCAGTTTGTTTGATATGCAAATTTGACCTACAAGATAACTTTACGTCGCACTTTGCATAATGACTTACCGAGTGTTCTACATCTTTGTTATTATCGAACAAAAGCACTTGGCAAATTAGGTCATTATGCAAAGTGCGACGTAAAGTTATCTTATACGTTAAATTTACATATCAAACAAACTGAAATATCTCAAAAACGAAGCAAGGAAACGAAAAACTGCAAAAGATGTTACTTTGTAATTTTAAGTGTTTTTTTCAAATAAGACAAACTTAATTTTCGTTTCATAGGCACTTTAAAGGACATTGGCAATAAAAATTAAGTTTGTCTAATTTGAAAGAACTCGTAAAATTGTAATAGAAGATCTTTTACAACTTTTTCGTATCTTTCTCCGTTTTCAAGATATTTGAATTTGTTTAATATGTAAATGAATGGTGTCTGACGTCATGAGCAGGCTACAGTACTTTCACACGTAGAAAAATCAGTTATATCTCTAAATTTGTTCAACGAAATCACTTGAAACTGTGCACATAAAACGCCTTGTGACACTGAACATTTCATAACTGATGTTGCTTTGTGTAAAAATACTGTACCCTGCTCATGACGTCAGAGCCCATCTCATTTACATATTAAACAAATTGAATATCTTGAAAACGAAGAAAGATACGAAAAAATTGTAAAAATCTTTACGAGTTCTTTCAAATTAAACAAACTTAATTTTTATTGCAAATACCCTTTAATACTGCTCAACTCCTCAAATGCTCATATTAAAAAGTTTGCTGATTCTACAAGCTACATAATAATGTCGTACGTTTAATCTTTACATGTAAAAAGCATCTATATTCTATATACATAATTCCTATGCATGTGCATACGAATTTTCAATAAATAGTTTTAGATAATAAGGACGTGGAGAAGCTTTAAAAGTGATGCATAAGCCATTGTGAGTTTAAAGTGGCTCTCTGATTAAAATATCGTTGGCAATGTTTTTGCATAACCTTAAAGGGTATTTGCAATAAAAATTAAGTTTGTCTCATTTGAAAGAACTCGTCAAATGGTATAAGAAGACCTTTTACAATTTTTCCGTATCTGTTTTGGTTTTGGAAATATTTGGACCAAAGACAACGTGCTGTCCGCCATCTTGGAATTATTTTTGATATGCATGTGACATAAGCAGGGTAAAGTGAAATCTTTATCTTGCCAACCTTATGACATTATGAGCTAGAAACTCGATTTTGTTGCGCTATTTCCATTTTAAATTGACCCACAACATTTAAAAAGCCTTCCGTGGAAATTTGGTCACCCACGGAGTAGTTTCATCAGGTTTACCCTGCTTGTGACGTCACCAATTTCCTAGTTAATTAGACCCAACATTATAACAAGATGGCGGACAGCACGCTGTATTTGGTCGAAATATTTCAAAACACAAGAAAGATACAGAAAAATTACAAAAGGTCTTCTTATACCATTTGACGAGTTCTTTCAAATGAGACAAACTTAATTTTTATTGCCAATATCCTTTAAAGATGTTATGGTAGTTAGTAATCGTGCAAAGTTCATTTCAAAATTCGTTGAAGAAAAGGTGATATTTTACGTGTAAAGTTTGTATTTTAGAGCGCCGTCATTAAAGTGGCCGAGCTTGAGAAGAATGAGTCGAGGAAGCTTATGACATCATAGACTCAGTAACAACAAAGACCCTTTTGTTGACAACAACAATGATCTTTTGTTTTCATTGAGGCTATGACGTCACAAGTTCTCCTCAAAACGCGTACGGCAAAGCTTGAGGTTTGGCGTCGGTGAGTTGACTTCACGGACGTGATGTCCTCAAACCCCGCGAAAACAACGACAATTTACTTCCGGTTGACGTGCATGTTGTCAAAAACGCCGCTTGCTTGAGCTCTCTATTCTTCTCAAACACGGCCAATTTAATGGCGGCGCTCCAAAATACAAATTTCGCACGTAAAATACAACTTTGATTCTGAAAATTTCGAAATGAAACTTCGCACAATTACCAACTATCATAATATCTTTAATATTATGCAGACTTTGGTCAAACTATTAAAACCTCTGTTAGCTGAGATAATCTCGGTAGACTTTATATGGATCAGTCTCGTAGTGTTTGTGAAATGAAACTGGTATTTGATGAGCCAGTAATTTAGGAGAGTATTCAACTGGACGCGCCTAAGGGAAAAAAAATGGTTAGATTAATGACAAAAAGAAAACGCATTTGCAGAAAAGTAAAATACGAACATTGAAGAATAATATTAACATTGACTAACATATTAAATAAGTAAATAAATAAATAAAACGGGAAAATCTAGCACTCACACGCGCGCACCGCCGCACCCACATGTATACGTACCATCATGGACAGGTCACACTTTTGAGAGGGCCTGCCAGATCCTGTAAACAAAATGGGGACTGATCCCATTATGCACAGCGAGACTAGGTCCTAGAGGCGATAGTTTTGAGAGGGCCTGCAAAATCTTTCCGGCCGCTGTTCGACAAACGTACGTCCAAGTTCTTTTAACACTGTGACCCACCACGAAATTCGGTCTAAACTTTCTTACAGATCATGACAATGAAGAAACCAATATCTTTTAGAATTACCGACCTTCTGCCAATAATATTTTTAGCGACAAAAAGGAATTGAAGGGGGAAATATCTGCCGAACAAAAGCAAATTCGACGGTCAGGAAAGTACAGGTTTTTCTTATTGTTTTTTGGTTTATTTAGCTATCGAAGACTGTCAACTGACCAAGAGTTAATGAGATTTAATTTTGTTAAATTGTAGGCTATAGTGTAGCGTAATTCAAGTTTCAGTTGTTGTGGAAACCGAAAAAGTATAACCCAAGAGTCTCCGGGTAGACTAAAGTGCATTTTCGTTGATTATTCCGGCCGAAAGTTGACAAAGTTCAACCGTAATTGCTTTTTTCAACAATTCCTTCATTTTAAAGCTAGGATTCGTATGTCGTAAGTCTTCAATGTCCTTCAAAATCTTCGGAAATAGCTATGGCTATTAACAATGGTAGTTAATTATGCAAATTTATTCCGTGCCAAGTTTTGCCAAATTTTTTACAGGATCTTGCAGGCCCTAAATTCGGCGTGTGTGACCTGTCCATGATGCAACGAGGGCCTGCGGAGGAGGCAGCCATAGATAATCGAAGGGGAACTGGAAACGATGTTTGCACAACTTGTTATGGTAATTATACACTTATAAGCAGCTAATGCACCTACATGGCCAGGATCAGCTATTGCTGAAATTAAACAATAGTGTAATATCAGCAGTGTCTGATTTTAGCCATGTGGGACCACCGTTAGGTGCATTAGCCCCTTATAAGTGTGTAATTACCATAGCAAGTTGGCAAACATCGTTTCCGGTTTCGTAAGTTTCCTATCCAGTTCCCCTTCCATTATCTATGGGGGCTTTCCATTTACACGGTTAGACCGGTCAGTCCGGTTAAATGGAACACCATTCGCTTGAGACTTAGGACGGTCAGCCTGGAAAATTTGGTCCTAATCAAAAGCAAGTCCATTCTGACCGGTCTAACCTTGTCAATTGGAAAGCGCCCTGTGTACATCCAGGGCGCTTATATATACGTGCACGCACGCACACTCACGCACACACGGACGCACATGCTCGCACGCACACAAACACGCACACAAACGTGCGCGCACATGCATGATACACATATAATGTATTTATGAAGAATAATCTTAAAAAAGAAACCTGATGAAATGCTGGGCTGTGAACTGTGTGCAAACCAAGCATTCTGTAGCACTGACCAAGAACCATATCATCTGGGGCTTCTGGTGCGTAACAACCACAGTCCCCATTCAGAAGAGCTTCAACTGCGGAATTTGTTAAGATCATGCTGGAATAAAATTACAATTTTGGTTAACATGAGTTGAGGCATAACATCACATGACAGACGTGACATAACATGACGTGACCTAACTTGACGTGCGTGACGTGACATAACATTATGGTGAAAATTGTCGCCTAATAAACGAACATAGCAGTTTTTTATTTCATTTGTAAAAACAGACAGACAGACAGACAGACAGACAGACAGACAAGCAGGCAGGAAGGCAGACAGACAGACAGACAGACAGACAGACAGACAGACAGACAGACAGACAGACAGACAGACAGACAGACAGACAGACAGACAGACAGACAGACAGACAAGCAGGCAGGCAGGTAGACAGGAAGGCAGACAGACAAGCAGGCAGGAAGACAGACAGACAGACAGACAGACAGACAGACAGACAGACAGACAGACAGACAGACAAGCAGGCAGGCAGGAAGGCAGACAGACAGACAGGCAGACAGACAGACAGCCAGACAAGCAGGCAAGCAGACAAAGAAACAAACAAAGAAACAAACAAACAAACAAACAAACAAACAAACAAAGTGGACAGATACAGGCACGCAGGTAGACAGGCAAACAGATAAACAGACGGACAGACAAACACAAACGGACAGACAGGCAAACGGACGAACGAACAGACATACAGACAGACAGAGACTAAATAAAGAAGTCAGTATTTCGTAAAAATTGTTACATTATTTTCATACATGTATTAATGAAGGGGGGGAAATAGCAGGAACATTCATTAAAAATTATAAGCCAATCACCAATAGTGATCAGATTAGTTTAACTTCTCAATGTTTGACATAGCTATGGACTAATATTCTAAAATCCGTTATGTCGTTGTGCATAGTTGTACATCTACATACGTTATATTGGTTAGATTTATCAAAAATTTTCGGAATTTTTCGAATTTTCGAAAATTTTCGTCAGGTGTAGGGTAAAATATTTTCACATGTAGCAAAACCAGTTATATCTCTAAGTTTGTTCAGCGAAATCATTTGAAACTGTGCACATAAAAACTCCTTACGACGCTGAACATTTCATGTTAGATATGTAAGTGATTTTGCTCTTTATGAAAATATTTTACCCCACTCCCGACGTCAGAGACCATCTCATTTACATATCAAACAAATTGAAATATCTTGAAAACGCAGAAAGATACGAAAAAATTGTAAAGGATCTTCTATTACAATTTCACGAGTTCTTTCAAATGAAACAAACTTAATTTGTATTGCCAATCCCCTTTAACAATGGAAAGACTACTGTACATAATGATATATAACAAGTTGTTTCAGTTCTTACCCTGCCCCACCAGTAATATATTCATAACCATGTCCAGAGTTACAACCATAACCATATCTTTCTCCCATTAAGATTAGCTCCTTGGGATCATAACAGGCCAGTAGCCGTCTTAAGCGAGGAACGCTAATGGTGGCAAAAAATAATCGTAATAATTGATTTGTAATACAGTAAACACCCACGTGTAAGAACCTAGATTTTTTCAAGTCTGGCAAAATAGGTTCTTATATTTTGGGGTAATTACTGACAATTTAGGCAAAATAGGTTCTTAAAATTTCTTTAAGGGAAATGCTATTGTTATAAGACCAGATATATAAACCACTTTGTTATAGAGAGATTATACTGTATGTATGTAATTTCTGTAATGATATTTTTATGGAAGGGCCAAATATATAGCAAATTTATATTTTATAGTCCCACATTTTGGCTACAGCACTGTTTCATTATTCAGAGTGACTCTTCATATAAGAACCTTGTGGCTTTGGATGGCTAAACAGGTTCTTATATTTTGGGGGATTAGGTTCTTACACGCAGGTGTTTACTGTATAGGATGAAACACAGTATCCCAAAATAAAATTAACAAAAACAGGATATGGATCAAAAATAAAATGGTAATTATTTCGACTTTATTCTACAGTCATTATCAGACGTATCATTGATCTGATGACTTCATGGATGACTTAGGAATAAAGTAAATTAGATAATAAACAGTAAACACCAGTATGATAACCATCACCAACACCATCACAAACACAGTCACCTTCAACACTGTTAATAGGGACTTTAAGATCTACTGTCACTGTCACGACTACTAGTATTACCACCACTACAACGAGAACATCAACACCACCACCACCAACACCAACAGAACGACAATCAGCACCACCAACACCAACACAGACACTGCCACCTGCAACACTGGTACCACCGGCACTGTCACCACTACTAGTATTACCACCACTACAACAACAAGAACTTCAACATCATCAACAACACCACCACCAACACCAACAGAATGACAATCAGTACCACCACCACACCACCAACACCAACACCGCCACCTGCAACACTGGTACCACCGGCACTGTCACGACTACTAGTATTACCACCACTACAACAAGAACATCAACATCATCAACAACACCACCACCAACAGAACGACAATCAGCACCACCACCACACCACCAACACAGACACCTGCAACACTGGTACCACCGGCACTGTCACCAATACTAGTATTACCAACACGATAACAACACCAACACCAACACCAACACAACAATGACAGCACCACGACCAGTACAACAGCACCACCACTACCACCATCAACGACGACACCAACATAATAACAGAAGGCAAACCAACAAACAGTAACACTACAAATCCTCACCTCATTATCGTATCATCATCAGCAACAACTAACCATTTCTTGCCCATTGCTTTACTGTGTGTACGGCTCTTTTCCATAATTGCCCAAAGTTTCGCACAATGACCTAAAGGAAATAGCACACTATACACCATATTATGAAATAACATTACAGTACTAGTACAGTATGTCAGAATGAGTTACTAACAATGACCTGGGATTGCTGTTCTCCCAAATTTTGTGTTTCTGTATTAAAGGGTATTGGGAATAAAAATTAAATTTGTCCCATTTGAAAGAACTCTTCAAATGGTATAAGAAGACCTTTTGTAATTTTTCTGTATCTTTCTTGTGTTTTGAAATATTTCGACCAAAGACAGTGTGCTGTCCGCCATCTTGTTGTAATATTGGGTCTAATTAACTAGGAAATTGGTGACGTCACAACCAGGGTAAACCTGATGAAACTACTCCACAGGTGACCATGCACATTTCCACGGAAGGCTTTTTAAATGTTGTGGGTCAATTTAAAATGGAAATAGCGCAACAAAATCGAGTTTCTAGCTCATAATGTCATAAGGTTGGCAAGATAAAAATTTCACTTTACCCTGCTTATGATGTCACATGCATATCGAAAATAATTCCAAGATGGCGGACAGTACGCTGACTTTGGTCGAAATATTTCCAAAACCAAAACAGATACAGAAAAATTGTAAAAGGTCTTCTTATACCATTTGACGAGTTCTTTCAAATGAGACAAACTTAATTTTTATTGCCTGGAAATACACGAGAAATGTTGTCTATTTCTAAAAGTACAGTGTAACTCACCAGTTTCTGTATTGGGTACACCAATGTCTTCAGTTGGAATACTTGCATCAACAGTTTCACTGAAGTAAACAATGCGTTGTGTGTGTTTGCCAATCGTTTCTTTTATAACAGGAACTGTGAAAGAAAAAGTCATAAATTAATAAATACTGTAAAATTGGCTTAAAGTGCACCCCCTTCAAAGTTTTTACACCTACATACAGTACCTCTGTCGTGATGATACTTCTTGGTTGTTTTAATTGCAAAGAATATTTCTTCTATATCGACTTCACCCTATAATAAAATTTATAAAATAAAGTATTATTTACGACTGAAATGCAAATATAAACTTTTTTTTTATATTTAATTAAACAAGATGATAATGTAAACCCAGACAAAATTTTTACAAAAAATGTGGTAAAGTTTCAACGGGGATAAAAACGTTGTGTGCGGTGAAAATTATTATTATTAAATTTATACTGATAAAAACCGGTCAGTCAATCGATTGATTGACTGGTATTAATCGGTGACCAGTGATACAAATGTATATGTACAAATATCAAAACAGTTCTAAAATATAATAGTCAGAAACAAATTTATAATAATCTAAAATCTATATGCCACAAACATGTGTAGCGCCGTCCATATCCATCAAGTATCTAAACAGTTTATACTTAAACTGCGCAAGTGTCTTTTTTCCCTCGTATTTCTCTTGGTAGTGTGTTCCAGTCTCTGGCAGCCGAGAATTTGATCGAGGTCTGGCCGCATTTAGTTTTAACTGGTGGTAGATCTAATAATGTATTATGGCAGATTGTCAAGGCCATTTGTTCCAGTTTTGCTCTATACTCACACAGCTTGCCGAAGAATCAAAGAACGAAGTCAAACACTTGTTATCCATTCCAGGTTGGGTTGTACAAAATTCAGGGACATCAGTGAGTTCAATACCATTGCCTTGGTTGTGGATGAACATCGCCAACTAATAAGCAAACAATCAATGTGGTATTTTGATTTCATTTCATTTCATTTCGAAAAACATTAACAAAAGTTCGTGGCCAAAAAATGCGTTTCTGGGGGTTACGAAATTAAACATGCATTTTCTAGGGGCATGCCAGCCTCAAGACTTCGCTGAAAGAGGTTTGTCCTTCACCGCGAACATACATTGCACTAAATTTACACTTTGGACACCAAATTACAATTCCTAGCTAACGCCTGTATTCTAAAAGCTCACTCACACCCACTCTCACACTCATGGCCCCTCACACTCAAAAAGTGCAACTCAACACTCATTGAGTCTCCACTCACCCACATTGAGTATGAGACTACACTCACTCTCTAACCATTCAATTGAATAGTGTTTAGAGAGTGAGTGTAGTCTCATACTCAGTGAGGGTGAGCTTTTAGGCGTAAGACACTGGGTATAACTACCAAAAACTAAACTAACCTTATTTACTGTTATCCTCAGAGGTCCAGTAAGGGCCCACCTTCATTGGTCCAGTGTTACTACAGGGGGAAACCGGAGTACCCGGAGGAAACCTGTGGTGTTTGGGAGAGTCAAACTGGAAGCACTCTTCTCACATGCGGCCAAGGTGAATTTTTTTTTAATCAGACACCTGCACTGTGCAGGAATCGAACCCGGCTCGCAGAGGTGAAAGGCACGTGCACTAACCACTGTGCCACCAACACCCCCATGTAAACAATTTCTGTCTGCCATCTGAGTCTTAGTGGCTCAATAGAGCTTCTGGCCAGCATCCACATTTTAGAAAGTTGTGGGTCGGGTTCTGTCTAGAGCTCAGAGTTCTTTTCAGTATTAGAAACTTATAACCAATTGTAGCACTAGCAAAACTTCATAATCAAGCCTTGAATTTTATCGAGGACATCGAGGACATCGAGGACATGTCCTCCGATAATCGTCATTTGGCCGCCGATAGGGATTTTCCCCCCATAATATGTAGGACACTTTTGTCCGCCGATGGAGTTTTGAGTTTTTAAATTTTCCCGATCGATCGTATGATCGTAAGAAAATGTTCGGCAATAGAATATCCCAGTCAATGACTGAATTATCAGCGTGTAAATGTTTTGGTGGCCATTGCGGGATCAGCCCAGAAATTCAGCCCGGAAATGCAGGCACAACTGTGCTAACCACGTGTTCAAACACTGTCGGCCATGATTGTGCATTGACATTAAAATATGCAGAGGACATTGTTCAGTGTCGGAGTGAAGCGATCTGCCTGTCCAAGCGAAGAAGACAGTCCTATATCTATATACCAGTCACTACTACTTGGATGCAAAAAGTATAATTCGAGGCCTGTTCATAATTAAATATTTGTTTGTAAGAAAACCGTCATACCACATTAAAGTAAAGTAAAAATACCCCAACAAAATAAAACCTACCTCATGTTGAACGTCAATGCTAAAGTCAGTTTCAACTGGTTTTTTCTTCAGCCGCATGTTCAATCTAAAAGAAAAAATCATAGAAATATAAAATTTAATTGTTAGAACTGATTTGGATTAAAAATCATCTTTGAGCAGGGTACATTCGAACTATTCAGTAAAAAAAAAGCATTGTTTCTTTCAAGAGCTTTTCTCGAGTGTTCTCGTAAACATGTTACCTTTTTAAGAGTGATGAGCTAATAGCCCAACCTGCAGAGAAATCTGGATAAGAGAATTTTGATAGATCTTCATGAAATGCAAAATGATGGATAATGGCTGGTTCTACATCCTGTAATGCATGGCCTAGAAAAAAACCCTGATATAAAAGAAAAGAAATATGACAAGAGGTGTGATTAGAGAGAAGGGGTGTAATTAGAGAGAAGGGATGTAATTAGAGAGAAGGGATGTAATTAGAGAGAAGGGATGTAATTAGAGAGAAGGGGTGTAATTAGAGAGAAGGGGGCAGTAATTAGAGAGGAGGGGGCAGTAATTAGAGTAAAGGGGTATAATTAGAGAGGAGGGGTAGTAATTAGAGAGAAGGGGTGTAATTAGAGAGAGAGGGGGTAATTAGGGAGAAGGGATGTAATTAGAGAGGGGTAATTAGAGAGAAGGGATGTAATTTGAGAGAAGGGGTAATTAGAGAGAATGGGGATAATTAGAGACAAGACGAGTAATTAGAGAGGAGGTGTAATTAGAGAGAAGGGATGTAATTAGAGAGAAGGGGTATAATTAGAAAGGAGGGGGTGTAATTAGAGAGAAGGAATGTAATTAGAGAGAAGGGGTGTAATTAGAGAGAAGGGATGTAATTAGAGAAGGGATGTAATTAGAGAAGGGATGTAATTAGAGAGAAGGGGGTAATTAGAGAGAAGGGGTGTAATTAGAGAGAAGGGGGTAATTAAAGAGAATGGGGGTAATTAGAGACAAGACGAGTAATTAGAGAGAAGAGGTGTAATTAGAGAGAAGGGGTATAATTAGAGATAAGGGTTGTAATGAGAGAGGGATAATTAGAGAGAAGGGGGTAATTAGAGAGAAGGAATGTAATTAGAGAGAAGGGGGTAATTAGAGAGAAGGGGTGTAATTAGAGAGAAGGGGGTAATTAAAGAGAATGGGGTAATTAGAGACAAGACGAGTAATTAGAGAGAAGAGGTGTAATTAGAGAGAAGGGGTATAATTAGAGATAAGGGGTGTAATTAGAGAGGGATAATTAGAGAGAAGGGGGTAATTAGAGAGAAGGAATGTAATTAGAGAGAAGGGGGTAACTAGAGAGAACGGATGTAACTAGAGAGAAGGGGTATAATTAAAGAGGAGGGGGGAGTAATTAGAGATAAGGGATGTAATTAGAGGGAGGGGTAATTAGAGATAAGGGGTGTAATTAGAGATGGTTAATTAGAGAGAAGGGGTAATTAGAGATAAGGGGTGTAATTAGAGAGAAGGGTGTAATTAGAGAGAAGGGGTGTAATTAGAGAGAAGGAATGTAATTAGAGAGAAGGGGTGTAATTAGAGAGAAGGGGTGTAATTAGAGAGAAGGGGGTGATTAGAGAGAAGGGGTGTAATTAGAGAGTAGGGGTGCAATTAGAGACAAGACGAGTAATTAGAGAGAAGAGGTTTAATTAGAGAGAAGAGGTGTAGTTAGAGACAAGACAAGTAATTATAGAGAAGGGGTTCAATTAGAGAGAAGAGGTGTAATTAGAGAGAAGGGGTGTAATTAGAGAAAAGAGGAGTAATTAGAGAGAAGGGGCGTAACTAGAGAGAAGAGGTGTAATTAGAGAGAAGGGGTGTAATTAGAGAGAATAGGTGTAATTAGAGAGAAGGGGTGTAATTAGAGAGAAGAGGTGTAATTAGAGAGAAGGGGTGTAATTAGAGAGAAGAGGTGTAATTAGAGAGAAGGGGTGTAATTAGAGAGAAGAGGTGTAATTAGAGAGAAGGGGTGTCATTAGAGAGAAGGGGCATTATTAGAGAGAAGAGGGATAATTAGAGAAAAGGGAGATAATTAGAGACAAATTTTAAAACAAGTATCAATACCTATACCTTTGTGTGGTTATATCTGCTCAAAACAATTAAAATGCCTGCAAGGTCAATCGAAGTATCATCTTCACAAAAAAAGATCCATGATTTTGACTTGCCATACTCCAAATATAAACTAAAAATATTGTAAAACTACAATAAGAATCTAAAAATTGGTAGATGACATTTAACAAAATAGCCTGCATTTATATATACAAGGACTGTATCAGTTGTATTTATAGTCAAAATAATTATGATACCAGACCATATGCAGTAGGAAACAGTTTGTACAAAGTGTGCATAAGCAATGTACAGTACAGTATGTCAGCTGGATTTAACATTTTGCCTCAAAGTTAGCATTTTATATAATTAACGTTATGGAAAATGGAGTTCACTGCCCAGCCCTGATGAATATCAATACAGTAGCCACTTGAATAACAAAGAATACATGTGTTTACTTTCTAATTATGGGAAATATTGTCCAAGATCCATAAGGAGCCCATTCTTCATGAAGCATCCTGATGGTTAAGTGCCCCTAAACATATAGAAATGTGTCAAACATACAGAAATACTCTGGTATTTCTAACCCATTACTCTCTAGGCTTTGACAAGGAAGATTATCTGGTACCGGGTATTAGGCAAAGTCAAATAATAAAGAGATTGTTTTAGCCAGCTCAGGCAAAAATGTAACATTATAGTATTACTGTCTATATACTCCAGATATCAGGGGTTTTTCAAGAAGTCAGTTGTTTAGAAGTTTAAAACAAGTGGTTTGCCCTTGGACATACTAAACTAACTTATATTTACTGGTTAACTCTATCAGTTATGCATCAGTCAATTCCAGTGTAGCCCCCCCCCCCCCCCCCCCCAAGGACAATGCCGGGCATTTGCAGGCGTTTTTTGTGTGGGGGTGGGGCATTTGTTTGCTCAGTATTTTCCCAGGGCCAGGCATTAGTCTACCACTGGGCATTGGGCTGGGCATTTGTCACGACCAAAGAGGATTGTGGTTGCTGCTACACACGCTTTGTATGTGTATGTATATGCAAATTAATAGCTTTGAAATGAATTGTTTTTTGGGGAAAAGTGAAGATTTTGTAACCAATTGGCGGGGCATTTGTCATCCATTTTTTTGCCCTGGGTGGGGCATTGTAGCATCTTTTTTGCCTAACCCCAGGGCATTTGCATTAAAAAATTTTTTAAATGCCAATGCCCGGTGGTTGGCCTGGGGGGGGGGGGGGGGGGGGGGTTGGATGGGCAACGCTGGAATTGACTGATGCATTACTGTATATCTAAACTGTTATCCCTAGAGGTCATCCCTCATTGGTCCAGTGTTATAACAGGAGGAAATTGGAGTACTCAGGGGAAACCTGTGGTGTTTGGAAGAGTCAAACTGGAAGCACTCTTCTCACATGCAGCCAAGGTAAAATTTTCAGTCGGATAACTGCTGAGAGCAGAAATTGAATCTTGCTAACCACTGTGCCACCAACACACTATTTCACAAAGGCATAAAAAGCTTATCTGCAACAAACAGCACTTTAAGTTCTGTCAGTATACAATCACCTGATAGTCATACCTTAATTGATCTGACAAGAACTTGCTCATTCAACTTCTTTTTAAATAAGTCTGCTTTCCTTCGATGGTGAGAATCATGCTGACTTCTTAGAACAATAACAATGTCATCTAAACCTACAACAAACCAAACAAACTTTTCAGGCACCAGTATTTAAAATTACTTAATCAAAAGAATGACAGACATCGAGTATATGGCTATTAAATCCACACTCACAAAAAGCAGTGTATCTGCAGTAAACACCTACGGTATTAAATAAACCACAAGCTAGGAACATAAATTCAAAACTTGAATTTTTTAGGTATTTGTCTTTACATGCAATTGTTACTGACTATTAGAGTGTGCGAATAGTTTTCTTAAATTTATTTGTTCATTAGTTTACTTTTTGAAAAGTTCACACAACTATTGTCACATTTTACCGCTATGCTTTATCTGCCACTAGATAAGTGTTTTTCAACATTTTGAACGTGGCAAAACTGCCAAAATAGAAAAGTTGAGGGAATCATTCCAAATGTGTTGTTTTGCTAGTTTCTGGTCAGAAACATCATTTTCACCAATAATTTGCTTATTACACAAGAGCCTCTGGCATCCAGGGTATTGTCACATATATCCAGTGTTTTAATTTTTTCGGATTGGATCAAATCAGATTTGTGGGACTGTTTTCAAATTGGACAATGATTTTATGGCTTTGGATCAGATTCCGATTGACAGTTTAGGCAAACCCTCAAATTATAAGCCCTGGTCAATCCAATCCAATGCACATCTCTACTGTATGTATTTGATAAAGCTTAAAAAATATACAAATCTAGCTGGCACATCACATCAGTACAGCCTATATATTGAGTTGTAAATTATAAAATTATATACTATGACTTACCTAAAGACGTTGTCTCCTAAAAATCACAAATAAAAAATAATTGAAAACAGAAACTGCACATCAGTAAGAAATTACATCTCATGAAGTATATATATATATACTGTAAGTTACTGTGAAATGATTAATGCACATGATGTTTATGCATTTTGAGTACTGTATTTATATATGTTTTTTTAACCTTCAGAATTTTGTAAAATCCTCCCCCAAAATGCAGAAAATGACATTTCTGCACCCAACCCCCCTTAAATTTTTCCATGATTTTGGCTCCCTCCCCCCCTTTGAAAATCCTGGCTATATCCTTGATTCGAGTGTGTTTTCTACCCACAGTGGCAAATTTGACTGGTCAACATTTTTTTTGCCCTAGGAGAAGGGGGGAGTGTGATCATACCTGTAGATTGAATTGACTATTTGACTCACACATAATCCTCACATGCATGCCCCCCCTGAAATCCTCCCTCCCCACTTTAAAATTTCCAATTGCTTTCAGTGAGGGTATAGATACAGTATTTTATTCTCAAACTCATTAATAATTCATGAAATTAATGAAATTTATTCATGAAATTAATAATTAATGAAAATTAATGAAATTAATGAAAATAATTCATGAAATTAATGAAATTAATTCAAAGAAATTAATGAAATTAATTCAAAGAAATTAATGTTTAATCAGTGCTTTGAAATCGGAGGAAAAGTACTAGTCCTTTGAAATAATGCAAAATAGGTTTTCAAAGTCTTGGGACTTTGGAATAAGGCAAATTATATTACGTTTCAGAGGTATATCTTCGGAGTTTTGAGTTTGAGAAGTCAGTTTAAATACTCGACGTCGGACTTTACCGGGATTACAAAGCCCTCGTGCATTAAAAAGGCTCGCCTTTTAAAAAAGCACTCGGACTTTGAAATCCCGGTAAAGTCCTCCGTCTCGTATTTTAACTATTACTGGAACTAAAGTTACATGATATCAAATATCAATACCGTCTTTAAAAACAAATTACAGTATACACTATTCATATTATTTCGATACTGACTAGACCAAGACTTAATAAATTTGTCTCCTCGTAACTTTTCAACAGATATAAAAGCAATGAATTAAATTTTCTTATACATACATTTGCAACCGTCCCAAATTGAAATTGCTGAAGATTGTCCGAACCAAAATCGTTGACTCCCAGAGTATTAAATATCACAAAACCTACAAATTTAAAACAACATTTTAATGTCACGTTTCGTGCAACATTTAACGAAACCACTGCAAGAAGCGGCAATGGATATGAATACCTTTTAATATAAACAATAAAATGAATGGTTTTGTGGCCATGTTGTTTTGGGTCAGGGATATAATGAGACAAAATGGAGTATATTGGGATGATAGGGGAACTGAGGGGATAATTGTGGACGTTCCCCTGTATCCATTGCATCAAAGATGGCGGCCACCATAGTCGAAGAAGAAGAAGAGACAGTTATGGTTTGTGTTCGACTATTTATTTATTATTTTATTTAAATCCTGAAAATTTTGTACACTTTGCAGCGGTGCTGA
The DNA here is from genome assembly GCA_035771165.1 of Paragorgia papillata. Taxonomy (NCBI): domain Eukaryota; kingdom Metazoa; phylum Cnidaria; class Anthozoa; order Scleralcyonacea; family Coralliidae; genus Paragorgia; species Paragorgia papillata. The sequence goes on along the minus strand of JAWNZC010000001.1, from coordinate 5,057,247 downwards.
GTGTACACAAATCTGAAAATTTTGTACGCTTGGCCATTTAATAAAAAAACAGTTTTCTTTTTCTTTACTGTCAGAAACTAGAATTTCAATGGCTTTTAAAAAAGCAAGTACCTCGCATTTTAAAAGAACTTGAAAGTGTGTTGAAGGTACTGTACTGATGTACCTATTTATAGTATCATATTCATTTACTTTATACATGTAAGTTTATATAAATATGATATATGTAATTATATGAAACAGTTAACAGTACAGTATATGATGTATGATATAACATAACTATAATTATTTATACAATACCCTGGTTGCTATGCGTGTTTTCATTGGTTGTTGCCCATGATGTATTAGAGGACAGACACATCACGTCAGCTGACGTGCTTTTTTCCTTATTCATGCCCCAAAAACCGACAAGAGTTTTGATAAAAACCTTTGAAATTTTCGTATTGTATAAAACAAATAGATTCCATTTTTTGTTGTCTGTTCAGTTATAGATGCACAGAAGACGTCACAACGTGGTAAGAACATCTGTGCATCTATAGCTGAACAGACAACGGCAAAATGGAATCTATTTGTTAAATACAACACCCCCTCCCCCACCGGGGAAAATTTACAGATTTGTTGGGGAATGATCTGGAAGAAAAATTGTATTTTTAACATTGGCAAATAACTTTTTAACTGATTAAGCCAGACACGTCAGTAATTAATGCTTTATTAGTGAAATGAAACTCCTTTAAAAACATAGGATATGGTATATATTGTGTAGAAGCCAACAGTAATAATTAGAACACACAAAATTCCATTTTCTGTCTGGAATATTGAACAAAAATGGCAAAGGTTAATGACCACACTAGGTGTTCAACAGATTTTAATTTATTGATAGCTTGAAAATAAATGCTGTAGCTTGTAGGTTATTGCGATAATTTCACACTGCGAAGGTGGAAAAAGCTATTCTAGATGTTCAAATTTGGAACGTTTTCCAGGGGAGAATGCACCTGGACCCCCTACTAGCCCCCCTGTCAGGGACCTTAGCCCCTGTGTTGGGGAATTCCTGGCACCATCCCTGCATAGTATATACTGCTGTTTTCAGGTGACCGCACCGCGTGCCGAATTTTGATCGTTGTTTGCATTGTCTCAACTCCTACTTTGACACAGCCCAAAGTACAAGTTCACCCGGCCGGGGTCAAGTACAAGTTCAGTTTAGTCAAGGTTATTTAAAATGCTTGTCGACAATAGCTCTTTTATTGTAAAATCAATGGACAAAGCTTTTCCACTAGTAATATCTCCTTCCACATTTGCTAAGTTTCATAATTATTATCTCAGAACTTGCTGTCTGGGTCCGGCGTTAAATGTTATTAGTGTTCAATTTCAGTTCGTTGGGGATAAGTGAAATGTGATTGGTTGATACAAAAATAAACATTAATTTACAACTGACAAAAACTTGATTCGACCACTAAAAATAACCTTGACTAAACTGAACTTGTACTTGACCCCATGTGAACTCATACTTTGGGCCGTGTCAAGTAGGAGTTGAGACAATGCAAACAACGATCAAAATTCGGCGTGCGGTGCGGTCACCTGAAAACAGCAGTATTATATAATCCATTTTTAACATCAAAATTAATCTGATTAAAATTAACCCTGATTTTAATTTTTCATTTTCCACTACATTCTTTAATATAGACATGTGATGAAAAATTCAACAAAAGTCCAAGAAATAAGTATGGTATGGCAAAGAAGATTACTATTTGCCACAGTATAAGCTAGCCAGCTCCCCCAGTGCTTTTACTCAAGCTGTATCATTGCTATTTTACTGTAGAAAGTGATTCAGAAAAACCTGACAAGTTTCTTCTTAAAACACCAAGGTAAAAATATACTGGAGTTTAATAAAAGTAGCGTGCTCAGCTGTGTAGGTTTTGTTGAAACAACAATCGAAATATAGTAAGGTTAGATATACTGTACTGCTAAAACAGAGAACGTAGGAGTCTAACGTTTGAGTGAAGGCCCTTTGTCAGAGAGAAATGAGGGACCTTCTGATGAAGGGCCTTTGCTCGAAACGTTAGACTCCTACGTTCCTTCTTTTGGCAGTATATCTAACCTTACTATACTGGGGCCGGTTGTACGAAGCCCGGATAGCGCTATCCACTGGATAGCGCTATCCGGCCTTCGTACAACCAGCCCCTGCAGTGTAACTTTGGGTCACAGATTTCCTTTCTCACACACAGCTGGGAGCTGCTGCTGCATCCACCGCAAGCTTAACCTTTATTTAACCACAGATAGCTATCACAGCTTTACATCGCATTACTGTTACCTATTACAGCTCAACTAGAAATAAACTAAATACAGGATGACTAATAGCAGTTCATCACATTTTGCACATAACCTAACAATTAAACTTCAACCCATGAAGCATTACAAGGGGAAGGGTGGGTGGGATTAGAGGTCAAGCATGACGAAGCAACAACAAAAAACGTACTGACATAACCCGCACCCCCTTATACACCTGATTACCCATCATGCCCCCAGCAGTGTGAGAGAAAACATTTTCTGCTTCTTTCATTCCTCAGCCAGCAGAAAATAAAACTTTTTAAAATAAACTCTTGGTCAATCTTGTTTCTTATAGTATTGATGTTTTGAAAGGATATGTTAAAGTAGATGGGGACTCTATTACCAATGCTGTAAGTGACAGTTTTAGTAAAATTAAATTTAGGTTTATATTGTAACTAGTTCAATGGTTAGAGTGTTGGACTGGTCTAGATTAGAAGGTTGAAGGTTCTATTCTTGTTGGCAGGACTGAGCATTTGAGCTTGATGTCACATACAGTAGTAACTCATAGGAAGTACATGTGGTTATGAATTCTGCAACTCATTAGATGAACATCTACTGAATGTCTGTTACATTACACAAAGCTTGCAAATATATAATTCCAGTGGCGGATTACCTATGGGGCAAAGGGGGCATTTGCCCCCGGCCACAGATTCTGACCGGCCCAAAATTAAAGGCAAAAAAATGAGTGAATAAAAAAATTATGCAGTTTCTCTTTGAAAGTCCGAAAATCACACGCTATCTCAGCCACGGGCCCCTTTCTGTTTGAAAGTGGGATGGGAGTGGTGCATGACGTAGCCTAAGTACAAACCTTCAATGATTTGATCAACTACGCTTTCAGTTCACCGTACTCCGGAGATGGCTCTCCTTTTGTGACCGGCCCTAAAATATTCCCCCCCCCGGCCCTGGGAAGGTTAATCCGGCACTGACTGAGCCCCAGATAGGTTTTGAACGTGCAATGCGGCCGAGGGACATTTTTGAGACCGAGGGCAAATATTTTTCTATACGGACCTCCCAGCCGGTAAATAACACTTACTTCTAATGACCGGTTAGACGCTCTAACCATTGTGCCACGGCAAGTAACAAAGAAAACTGGTTTGGAATGCCTCTTGTGACATCACATCCGGTAACTTTGACAGCGAAAAACTCCATGAAGATGAAATTTTCGGCTGACAAGATATATTATGATTTTGCTCATGAAGGCCCAAGTATTACGAATATGTAAAATCCCCAAACGTGAGATAGGCGCTTTAAAGTGATATGATGAGTTGTACGTATACATGTACATGTACGTTTGCGAGCTTGGTGTAATGTAACCGACGTTTAGGTTTGAACCCTGTCTGAGGCTCAAAAATCTTTTCTGAGTAATTGAGCTTGATGAACGTCCACCAAACGTCTATTATGTCTACAATACTGTAGAAGCTCGTGTCACTGTATCTGTTGGTCGGATGTAGACTGTGTAGATTTGACTACTTTTGTTTTTGACAATATCACTTATAAAATTAACAGGAACTAAAGTTGAAAGTACCCAAGATTGCAAATGGCAACATCCATACTTTTATTAAAGAAGGACTGCCTTGGAGATTAAGTCAAGTAATTAGAAAGCAATGTTTTGTATTACACTGCATGCTACTTGTATGATATTTTAAAACAAGAGTGCCTATGAAACGAAAATTAAGTATGTCTTATTTGAAAGAACACTTAAAATGATAGAGTAACATATTTTGAAGTTTTTCGTTTCCTTGCTTCGTTCTTGAGATATTTCAGTTTGTTTGATATGCAGATTAAACATTTTGACGTCACATGCATAATGTGTTATTGAAAAAAGTTATATATCTTTGCTATTATCAAAGCAAAATAATTCGAAGGAAGCATGTGCCTGTGTTTCGCTCAGAACACTAAACATGTAGATTTTCAAGTGATTATATTTGACAATAGCAAAGATATATAATTTTTTTCAATAACTCATTATGCACGTGTGACGTCAAAATGTTTAATTTGCATATCAAACAAACTGAAATATCTCAAGAACGAAGCAAGGAAACGAAAAACTTCAAAAGATGTTACTCTATCATTTTAAGTGTTCTTTCAAATAAGACAGACTTAATTTTCGTTTCATGAGCACTTTAACAACCTAATCTATTTTGTTTTTCTCATTACTGGATAGGTTCAGGACGCCAAAAATAATCTTCAAATGGCAATAGAGAAAATTAACGAAGCTTTGGCAATAGAAACATTTACAACAGGAATGCAAATTAATGAGGTTTGTAGGTACTACCTGTACCTTGCACCATGCCACAATTTACACGTGCTTTTACGTTTTAAAAATTTTTATAGAGGAAAATGTTGACGCTTCAACAATAGCCTAATCAATCACTTGTTGTTTCCATTGCACATGCATGTCAGTTGCTTGGTTACAATCTCGAACCCAGTCCCAATCAGAGCAGAAAACAAAACGAGAACCGGTCAAACGGGTCTTAAACGGGTTACTTCGCCCTAAATCTTGGACGAAGCCAAACACGAATACAGCAGAGCCTACTTTTCTTCCTCTCTCTCAGCGAAGAAATAAGGAAAAGAAGGCTCTGCCCGCAGGGTACATATCACTGTGCATGTATACTAGCCAACCTGTATTGTATATCAGTTCATTTTATGCATTAATTTTATGACAGATGATGGATGAATTAATCAGTGATATATCTAGAGGTAAAGCAAGTTTGAGTGTCCCTGAGAGACAGACGGTTCCTGAAATTATGTCCAATGGATCACTAGTAAGAACTAGTTTTATGTACGCAATGCGTACCTGTTTTTATAAACTTAGATAATGTGATCGTGTAAGTACTGTATACAGTCGAACTCCGATTAACGGACACTCCCTTAAGGTGGCTCCATACAGTTTTTTGAAAAATGGAAAATACAAGTTTGAGAGTCCAAAACACGCGATTAAACAATTCGGGAAAAGAATAAAACTAAATGTTATGCATAGTTAAACAGTCTGACATTCAAAAACTGTTACCAAATAAATAGCAACAGTTGTTGCTATGGCTGCCAATTACCCTTCAAACTAATTTAATTCGAAAAAAACTTTGGTGACCCCCAATATTTTTTTTCATTAAAACCTTTGTTGAAGTATGAGTAATCAATAGGCCGATTTAAAAAAAATTCTGTAGAACGAAATTTTAAAAAAATTAACAAACATGATTTTTCCGGAAAAAGGATTATTCGTTCTACAGAACACCTATCTTGACTAAACCTGCAATACCTGCAGTGGTTTTCAAAGAACGAGGCAACACAAAAGAATACAATAGAATACAATAGACAATAACAAAATCAATATTTAATTAATATCTGGGTAGGAAGGCAAATATTTTTTACTCTGACATTTCGGTGACATCCACAATACAGTCAAACCCCTATTACGCGGACACCTTTGGCACCTCGCTGAGGTGTGCGCTAAGAGGGGGTACGCATGGTGACCAGCTTTTTGTGTTTATAACGTAGTTTGTTTTCATAATCAATACAGCACTAACTGACTTAAATTGGTTTCGCAATGCAAAGTGGTGGTCTCTCTCCGTTAATCTCAAGTGTTGCTGTTATTAAAGAAAACGTTAATTTTGATGTGGATTTGTCCGCTTAAGAGAGGTTAATTTGCTCACTGGAACCCACTGGGTACTTTGTTGTATTTTTAGAATGCATTTAAACCATCTTTACCTGGTGAAGTTGTTGTCAATTTCCATGTTAATTGCCACAAGCTTGTTTTCACAATCTATGTCCTGAATACTCTCTCTGCTCCACCACCAACGACACAGGTTTGTGTTAAACATTAAGTTTTCTTACAACTCCACTGTTCCTTCGTTATATCCTCGAGAAAACACTAACCTTCGAAAATAACCTTTGAAAATAACAATTAAGATAGAAAAGTTTTAAGGGCATATGACTCGAAAATTAACTTGTCTTATTGAAAAGAACATTAAAAATGATTGAATAACATCTTTTGCAGTTTTTGCTTTCCTTGCTTCGTTTTTGAGATATTCCAGCTTGTTTGATATGCAAATGACACAACTTTTTACGTCACATGTGCATAATGAGTTATCAGAAAAGGTTACATACCTTTGCTATTATGAAAACATGGGCTTAACTCAAAGGAAGCATGTGCGTGTTTCTACCCACAACACCAAACATGTAGAATTCCAAGTGATTTCATTTCACAATAGCAAAGATATGTAACCTTCTCTCGGTAACTCATAATACTCATTATGCACATGTGACATAAAAAGTTGTATCATTTGCATATCAAACAAACTGGAATATCTCCGCAAAAAGGAAGCAAGGAAACCCAAAACTGCAAAAGATGTTATTTTATCATTTTAAATGTTCTTTTCAATTAACAAGTTTGTGACATGACTTTATATATATATATATATATATATATATAACACAGAAGACAAACTAGGTTATTTAATTTGTTACAAATGAAGTAACCTAGTTTGTCTTCTGTGTTATATCCGCTCTACTTCGGTATCGAGCACTCTATTTCATATATGATTCCAAACTCGATACTTCTCTCTCTCTCTCTCTCTCTATATATATATTATTATTATTTAATAACCGAGAGTGAGGTCTTTACGGTAAAATATCAAACCGAGGTCTTGCTGGCTGTATTGACCGAGCGATAGCGAGGTTAATACACGTTCAAGGACCAGGTTTGATATTTTACCGTGAAGACCGAACGGTCGAGGTTATTAAGTAGTTTATTATAAAGCACTTTTTATTACAAAATTAATCTTTGGATACTAAAATTTACTTTTATAATGTTCATCGTCATTTATTTTATTTATTTTCGTCGTTTTGCAGCAATAACTTTGTTATTTGTATTTTTTGTTTGTTTCCAATCGTAGTGTTTTCATAATGCCCGCGGGCATTACAGAGAAATCTCGCCACGTCAGCAACTAATCACAGCGCGTGATTTTACGGGAAGTAATTCGTGCCATATAATAATATATCGTAATGCGTTGCATCATGTCGCATTGCATTGCATTGCATTAACATTACATCACATAACATTACATTGTACTTACATTACATTGCATTGCATTACATTACATTACACTGTATTTACATTACGTTACTTCACATCACACTAAATTGCAATACACAATACAAAACAACACACTTCAGTTGCTCGATCTACGTTTTCCTTTGTGCACATGCTTCAATAGACCTTATTCAAAAATGGCCGCCGAATTAAAATTATTTTATATACATATAAATTAGCCCTTATGAACTCGTTTTCAAGTGTGAAATTCAAAATAATTTTTACTTTAAAACGAGGTCATAAGGGCTAATTTATATCCACATAAAACAATTCTAATTCTGCGGCCATTTTTGAATAAGGTCTATAATATTAGTTGTTGAGCTCTTACTTTCTTGACAATGTTTGTCATTTTCTTTGTTTAGAAACCACAGGCAACTGGTGACAGGATAGCATCTAATTTGTAAGTAAATAATTAATAATAACGTATGTTTGGTTGAACAACTGGCTAACGCCAGACGATTTTACTCGTCAATCGGGAGAGCTCCCGCAAACCTGGTCAATAAAGGGTTAGATTCAGTAGCGGACAGCTAAACAAAGCTAAACGGTTAAAACTTCTACCCTGTTTATAAAGTGTATTATTTACTTTTCTGTTTAGTGAGCATGGTGGTAAATGGTACGAAATAACAAATCGGTTTGAGGTTAGTGATGTTGCCAGCATTCACCATGCATATTCTAAACTATAGAATAATTTGTTGAAATAAATGGTTTGAACTTAGGACTATGATCAGCACATGTAAAAGACTGATACCGTTTGTTTTATAGTGTTGGTGTTCGTGTAGAAATTTATTTTATCCATCTGTTCCTCCCTTCCTGCATGTCTTCCTTCCATTCATTCCCTTCCTTCCTTCCCTTCCTTCCTTCCTTCCTTCATTCACTCCTTCCTTCCTTCCTTCCTTCCTTCCTTCCTTCCTTCCTTCCTTCCTTCCTTCCTTCCTTCCTTCCTTCCTTCCTTCTTTCCTTCCTTCCGTCCTTCCTTCTTTCCTTCCTTCCTTCCTTCCTTCCTTCCTTCCTTCCTTCCTTCCTTCCTTCCTTCCCTTCCTTTCTTCCTCCCTTCCTCTCTTCCTTAAATTACTTACTTCCTATTTCATTATACTGCAGGTTGAATGTGTGGTGTCATGGCTTGATGATGCATTTAGGTTAATAGCAATTGCTCTACAGTTATGCCAACAAGTGAAAGATAAGGTATAGACTTATACATTCAAAACCTTTTTCATTACATTATACAATTTTTGCAATATACCATAATTGGGTACCCTGGTCCCAGAGGTACTACGCCGCCCGCTTCCCCCCCCCCCCCCCCCCTCCCCGAATGCTGAAAGCGGCGAGAGAACCTCTGGTCGAACTGGCCGTTTCTTTGATCGCTCCGAGCCAATGAAGTTGCTAGGGTCAGCTCTTGACCCCATTTTCTGATTGGCTAAGAAATCTGTTAGGGGGGTTTAGATTACTACAACATGAAAGTGAGATTGGTGGCGTCTTCGACCAGAGGTTCTCTCGCCGCTTTCAACATTCGGGGGGGGGGTAATACTTGGGTGGAGTGTCATATAAACGCTCAAAGTGACCTCCCAATGACTATTGGTGCGACTTAACTGTTTTTCTATAATAAAACCTAATCATTTTAATATTTTTTTCTTTTACAGCATACAGAGAAAATTAGTAGATTAAAATATCTTATTAAAGCTTTTCTATCTTTTTTGTTCATTTAAAGGTTGGTGTTTTCTCGAGGATAATGGAGGAATAGTGCAATAGTAAATCGGAGTTGAAAATTGTCTGCCTACCGCTAAAAACTTGACATTACTACGGATAACAACCTTGCCAGTTAGCAATATAGCAAACCTGGACATTGAAATTTTACGTCTTCACAATAAACTCTTTACACGATAAAAGAGTACAGCCCCACTTAATGTTAAAGTGCCTCTATGGTCTGTGGGATCTTTACATATTTAAATAACTTAGGTTAAAAGAAAATGTTTCCCGAAATTTTTTCTCAAAAATATTAAATGCTCGCCCATTAACAGTGCTCCGAAGTTGGCCAAATTAGCCCAAATCGCGCCATTTTGAAAGTTAGACCGTTTTCTTGGTTCTGGGCTCTAATTGATAGATTTACGTCACAGTCGGAACACCAAATTTCTTCCACCGAGTCTGAGTCAGACGAACCATCTTGGAACATATTGATGAATATATCTAAAGTTTTCATTGCTTAAATAAAGGTTTAAGAGACGCAATACCAAAAACACACTAAATAGTCAGAAGTTCGGTTCCGACCGTGACGTCACAGAGTAAACTCGCACCATGTCCCTAATGCACGGTCACAGTTATAGAGGTACCAACTTTGAAGCGCTGTTAATGGGCGGGGATTTAATATTTTTGAGAAAAAATTTCGGGAAACATTTTCTTTTAACCTAAGTTATTTAAATATGTAAAGATCCCACAGGCCATAGAGGCACTTTAATTGGCTAAAAGTTTGGTGTTTCTAGCATACAGGCGGATACCGGGGACGTAGCCAGGATTTTGAAAGGGGGGGGGGAGCCAAAATAAAATAAAAACATTTTAGGGGGGTCCGGGGACATGCGCCCCCGAGAAATTTTGAAATCGAGAGTCGCTGAAATGCCATTTCCTGGGTTTTGGAGGAAGATTTTACAGACTCTAAAGGTTAAAAAACGTCATATAAAATACTCAAAACACGCAAACATCACATAGATACTGAAAATGCATACACTCAGTAGATTGAATACACTGTTTACAGTTTATTTCCTGACACAATGGCATATTGCATCAGTTTTGTAGTTACATGTCTGTCGTTTTATATCAAAAGGGGGGGCGCGGATCCCCCGGCTCCCCCCTGGCTACGTCCCTGGCGGATACTACCATTTGCGATCAATCGTTAGGCGTGAGAGTTAAAACGCGTTTGTTTACGTTTCAAACGTGCAAGATTAACTGGAAAATTTGACGTTTCAACAATACCCCAATCAATCACCTGTCAAAAAATGGCGGGTGATTCATCAGGCTATTGTTGAAACGTCAAAATTTTCCAGTTAAATTGCACGTTTGAAACGTAAACAACGCGTTTGAACTCTCACGCCTAACGGTTGATCGCAAATGGTAGTATGAAAGGAAAAGCAGTGAATATAGATAGATAAGAATTATGTTTAGTTAGATATTTTTGTACATATTTGTGGGTGAAAAACGAATCTTGAAATAATAAAATTGTAAAAGTCAGTTTTTCAATAGTAATAAACGTTTTTAATCATGAACAACCGTTGTTTGTTTGTTTGTTTGTTTGTTTGTTTGTTTGTTTGTTTTTGTTTGAAGTCAGTTTTTCAATAGTAATAAACGTTTTTAATCATGAACAACCGTTGTTTGTTTGTTTTTGTTTGAAGTCAGTTTTTCAATAGTAATAAACGTTTTTAATCATGAACAACCGTTGTTTGTTTGTTTGTTTGTTTGTTTGTTTGTTTGTTTGTTTGTTTTTGTTTGAAGTCAGTTTTTCAATAGTAATAAACGTTTTTAATCATGAACAACCGTTGTTTGTTTGTTTGTTTGTTTGTTTGTTTGTTTGTTTTTGTTTGAAGTCAGTTTTTCAATAGTAATAAACGTTTTTAATCATGAACAACTGTTGTTTGTTTGTTTTTGTTTGTTTGTTTGTTTGTTTGTTTGTTTGTTTGTATGCATGCATGCATGCATGTTTGTTTGTTTGTTTGTTTGTTTGTTTTTAGTTTGTTTTTTAGTTTGTTTTTTAGTTAGTTTGTTTGTTTGTTTGTTTGTTTGTTTGTTTGTTTGTTTGTTTGTGTTTGTATATTAGTTTGTTTGTTTGTTCGTATGTTTGTTTACAAGTTTGTTGTTTTTTTTAGTTTGTTTGTTTGCTTGTTTGTTTGTTTTTGTTTGTTTGTTGTTGTTTTTTAGTTTGTTTGTTTGTTTGTTTGTTTGTTTGTTTGTTTGTTCGTATGTTTGTTTACAAGTTTGTTGGGGTTTTTTAGTTTGTTTGTTTGTTTGTTTGTTTGTTTGTTTGTTTGTTTGTTTGTTTGTTTGTTACGTTCGTTTCTTTGTTTTTGTTTGTTTGTTTGTTTGTTTGTTTGTTTGTTTGTTTGTTTGTTTGTTTGTTTGCTTCTGTGTGTGTGTGTGTGTGTTTGTTGCTTTGTTTCGTTTTCGTTGATCTGTTTGTTTCTTCCCAATCTCGTTTTGGTTTCTTCCTTAAAAAAGACCCTGGGTACGAGGTAGCAATTTTCTCTTCCTGTATTCTTCTTACGAAAATATCGAGGCCCGCAAAGAACGCCTGCGAAGGAGGCTTAGCAAGCACCCTGGAGGTTTCGGGGGTCGTCGGAGATGCTCGGAGGCGTCAGCTGGACATAAGTAGTGCGGGCGAAACTAGTCCAACGGAAAATTACACTTCCGCCCGCACTCCTTAAGTACAGCTGACGATTTCGACGCATCTCCGATGATCCCCGACATAGCCGATCTCCGAAAGAACCTGCGGAGCAACCCACTGATCTCAAATATATACTCATTATACTGGATAGAGCATCCGGTGTTCGCAGTGAAGTCGGAAATAGATTAGCGGCGACCATTTCCGGTGGGACCCACTTGGGTCCCATACAATATGGCGTAAATAGGAGTGGAAGCAGTTGAACGGCGTTTTTCGCCAAATTCTGGGATGTTACGAAGAGTTACCACCGAATTGAGGTTTGTAATCTTATTTTAAGTAATAGTTTAGTGTTTTGAACTATTTTTTTGTTTAGAAAGTGGTTTTCTTTACAAAATACGCTTGCCTGTTTATTTGCTTCAGAGCTAGCAAGTAGCAATTAAGTCGGTAAACAAATGTCTGGAAGTGACTGCCTGTGTATTTGTTTCTTTCTAGTAACGCGTATTATTTGATGATTTGCGATGATGTGTTTGTTTAACTTTTGATTTATTTCATGCCGATTAAACCCCAAGAAGTCATAACTGTGTCTGTTTAAACTAATAAACTTACCCGCTGTTGATACTGTTCACATGAAATATTCGAACTTTATAGTTTTGTCGAATTTGGGCTAATTAATGTTCAACCAGTTCAGATGGTTTTATTATGGTTACACTACAGTATGTATTTTGCCCAAGCCCTTGTCCCTTGATAGTATTTCGTTTTGTCTACAGTATATATATCTCAAACAAAATATGTACATACTGTATAACATTTTGAGTTAGTGGTAGTTTATTATGATTAGAGAGCATCTTACTGGCCATTAAGAAGTTACACCCAAGTTTGATTCCTACTCGACCAATGCAGTTTTACTGTGCATTTAGCAAATTAAAATTTTATCTAGTTCGCTGAAAGCAAGAAAAGTCTTTCCAGTTACATGCATCCAGGATTACTGTAGATCTAAGGATGTTACTCTCTGCAATCTGGATTTAACTCCTACTTGATGCACTTATCAGATTAAAATTTCACCTTGGATGTACATTAGAGGAGTGCTTCTAGTTTGACTCTACCAAACACCAGAGATTTCTTCTGGGTACTCCAGTTTCCACCTGTAGTAACACTGACAATGAGGGATGACTCTTGCTGGACCTCTAGGAAGAACAGTTTAGATATGACTGATAAGGTTATCCAGTGTAAAGACTGTTTAACTGTTACAGTAGTTTAGTTCAGTTTCCTTTGGATGCATGGTGACTTGAGTGCTTCCAGTTTGACTCTACCAAATAGCACAGGTTCCCTCCGGGTACTCCGGTTTCCTCCTGTAGTAACATTGGTCCTTAGATAAAGTTATGGTATATCCAGTGTAAATACAGTTACCTGTAGTTTACTTTCCTTTTTTGTTTAGATTAGTTTTGTTTTGATTCTTACTGATGCTGGAAGAGGACAAGCTTATTCAATTTTTTTCTTATTTATGTACCAGAAAGGTTAGCTGTGGTTTCCTTTCCAAGATGGTAAAAACGAATTTTGCTGTAGCTTTTTGCAATGGACTTGATAAGAGCAAAAACATGATTTTCATCAACAAGAGAATCTACCATATGGTTGTCAAGCTCTGTGAAGATTGTGCCAGTGCTCCAGCCACCACTGGCGCTAGATAGTATTTAAATTTTTTTTGACATTTTAGTCCTTTGCGGCATTGCCTTTGTACTGTTTAGAGAAAACTTAAATTAATTTCAATAAAATTGTTTGTACTATCCAGAGCAGCTTACACTAGCTTCAATTGTTGATCAAATAAATATTAAACTAAAATCTTATAAACATCTATATGCATTGTTATGATCACTCATCTCAAAAAAAATAATTAATGACTGATCTTGTCTTCTGCCAAGATCAGCTAGTGATAATTTCTGCATAAAAAAGTTGTGTGGATCTAATAAGGAAAAGACATATAGATGGGTATGAAACCTAAAAAGTTGTATGATGCAAGATATTGAGGTATGATAAATGTAGTAAAGATTGAAACTTTTTCAAAAATAGTTTGAAATGAAAACACTTCTGTAGTAAATAATAGTTCGGAATCATCCTTCTCTTTGTTTATTTTAGGAAAAAGCTCATGACTTATTATCTGTTTCAAATATAAGTCTACACAAAGTACAGTAGTGTCAGTACACTGAAGTATATAAAATATAAAAGAATATAGTAGATTATAACCAATAAATAATTATTTCTGTGTGTAAATCAGAGCTGGCCAAACCATGCCCCTTTATTATAATTTTACTTCAATCTCAGATGATTCTACTCTTTCAAATACCAGACAATTTGACTTTGTCAAATAGAAAACCCTTGGCAATGGCAAGTCTCTCCAGCAAGCCTAGGCAGCCACGAGTTCATCACAGATATAATATATATATATATATAGACAGGGTAAAATAAAGCAAGAACACACAGGTAACATGTAAAAAATTAGCCAATAGGCAAAAATATATTTTTTTATACAAGAGGACAAATGGACAATTAATGTATTACAAATATTGAAAATGCACACCATAAATGCTAGGTGAACAGGAATTATCTTCGTCAATATTATAGTAACAGGACTTCATCCGACTTCATCAATAATAGTAAAACAGTGAGTTAAATGCTTTAAATTTGCCTGTTTAATAAATAAAGTATAACTACAAACTTCCAATAAACATCTTCAGTTGTATAAAACCCTCAGATCGTCTGATCCAATATACGTTGAAAAAGACGGATATAGAAACGGTAATATTGTTATTTTGTCATAAAGTCACTGTCAAACTGCTAAAGTGAATACAAGATGTTATTTGTTCCTTACTTTAGTCCTTTAATAATTCTTCAAACTGTAGCCTGGTGGCCGGTGCTGATTTTCGTTCAGTAAAATCGTGAAATTTCGGCTGATTTTCCATGATCCCAGCTACTTTTAAGTTGTCCCATAGCGACAGGTACATTTTCTTGTTAAGGATGTGAAATTTAGCTGGTTTTCGTTAAAAATCCGATCATTTAAAGCGAAAACTATGATTCAGCAATAGTGATATAACTACGAAGTGGGTCCCACCGGATATGGCTGCCGCGAGATTTTTAGTCTCACTTCCGACTTCAATTTTTGCAAGGCGCGAACCAATAGATGCTCTATCCAGTATAATGAGTATATATTTGAGATCAGTGGAGCAACCTCGTACGCAGGGTTTTTCTCTGCGCCCGCTGCCTTGCGGAGCCGGAGGAGAAGTTCTTTCTGTTTTGCTTCCGCTTGGCGTTTGCCTCTATGAAAGAAGGCGATGCAGTGTGCAATTACAATAATAGAAAAACAAAGTCAGGTCATGGCGTCTGTTTTTCGTATACTTTGAATAAAATTATTTCTTGACTTCAATCAGTATCTCGAGAAGCATGGCTTCCATAGCGAATTTCTCAGCTCTGGCAGCCGAAACTATCGAGAATATTCTGAACTCACTGCCAGCACGTAGCTTGGCAAATGCAGCGCTTGTTTGTCGTTTGTGGAAGGACGTTGCTCAAAGGGTTTTAAAGCGACGAAAACGTTGGAATTGTCGATTGTTTCAATGCAAGGACGATCATGATATTGAGGTAGGCGTTTAAGTTTAAAAGACTTTCGAAATTTCATTTCCTAGATAATTTTTTAGAAATATTGTCAGACAGCGGTTTATACTTACTTGCCAGGAGCCGGGCATATTAAATGTACTGTACGTAGATAGATGTACTTTGATAATTCTCATACACAGTAGAAGCCTTAATGGAAATATGCCTGTATAATATATAGAGCCGAGTTACCCTGTTTGCTGGGGTAAACTTCTCTTTCTGTTTATGTACTGTAGTTAGCCAGTTAGGTGGTAATTTTCACTCTGACGTCGCAAAATTCTAAAATGTTTATTATTAAACGTACAAAGTTGGTTGTTTTATATATTTTGTAGATCATTATTACGAGTCTTCCTGGAAAATTTTAAGTCGATACAAGTATTCCTTCAGGAGTTACAGAGTTTTGAATTATCTTATTGCTGACATCAGCATAAGCCACTTTGTAAACACAATTGGACATACGATGCTTGGTTAAAGTGCCTATGCAATGGTTGGGGATTTTACATATTTAGGATATTTGGAACCTTCTGAGACGATTTGTAATATATCTTCCTTTTCTAAAATTTCATCTTCGTGGACTTTTTTTGCTGTTAAAGTTGACGGAAGTGACATCAAAAGAGGAATTTGTCTATATGAAACCACTTTGCAGATTCCTCCTTTGACGTCACTTCCGTCAACTTTAACAGCCAAAAAGTCCATGAAGATGAAATTTTAGAAAAGGAAGATATGTTACGAATCTTCTCAGAAGTTTCCAAATATCCTAAATATGTAAAATCCCCAACCATTGCATAGGCACTTTAAGCTTTAGAAGTAATATGTCTGTAAATCATATCTGATGTGCAATCTAAAGATTTTTGTTGAAACGACACTATATATGAGCATTTGTTTTTTTGGCCACCATATTTGTGTACCTCACAGATGCCAATTAGGCTGAGAAAAAATGCTCGTACAAAGTGAAGTTTCAACCAAAGTTTTCAGATTGTACATCAGATATAATTAGATGTCATTTCTAAAGCTTAAAAAAGCTTTATACATTGAATTGTATATACAATGTGGCTTTTAACAACATTTGAAAATTATGCTGATATCAGCAATAATATAATTCAAAATTCTCTAACTCAAGAAGGAATGATTGTATCGAACTAAAATTTTCCAGGAAGACTCATAATAACACTCTACAAAATACTGTGATTTTCAGTTGAGCTTGGAGACCGGAAGTTTTATTGAAAAGTTTGATCATTTCACAATTTGACACGTTCCCATGGGAAATTTGAATGTTTGTGCATTTTGACCAATAGAAATTAAGGCATTGCCCAAACTTTGAAATTTACCCAGCATGACAATATTTAAATTCTCACATGACAACGTTTTGAATTTCCCTTGGCAACTTGTGCATTTCAATGATCAAACTTTTAAATAAAACTATCTACAGTCCAAGCTCAATTGAAAATCGCAGTATATAGTGGTCAGTAGGCACTTTTTCCTGTGCATAATTGACTTTTATAGACTCTTGCTATCACTATTTCCCAATGTTGGAAAATAGTAAATATATATATAACCTGCTGGAAATACTGCCTGGAAATGCTAGAAGCTCATCAGTCAATGATACTACTGTATTCCAAAATATTACGGCTCCAAATGCCAAATTATTAGTGAAAATAATGTTTTTGACTGTAGAATGGGAAAACAACACATTTGGAATGATTCATTCAACTTTCTAATTTTGGCAGTTTTGTGATCTTCAAAATCAAGTAAAACGCTTATCTCACCATTCTGAGACAATTTGCTAAAACTGTTACGTTCCAGACATCTTTTTTCATAAGATCCCCTAAGGCTTGGAACATTTTAACGAAAAAACTTCATCATAGTAACACTAGTTTATACGCTTTCAAATCAGGTCAAGATTAAAATTTACTATATAAAAAGGCTTTGTTAAATGTTTATAATTGTGATGATCCTTGTACTTGGAAATCCATTTGCATCAAATGCAGAAAGGCTAGTCCTCTTGATACTTCTCCAAACCATAGGCGGTGGAAGTGGGGGGGGGGGGGGGGGCTGAAGCCCCACACAACTTTGTAAAAGTGGAAAAAAAGGGGGAGGCTAAGGTAAGGGTGATTATACGTTGAATATTTTACACATGTTTGATATATGGCATTTTGAAAATTCTGTATCACTGCAGGGTGACAATCGTAAGAAAAATCGTGTCATGTGATAGCTCAAAACTCGTTTCATGAAGTACTTCATGTATTAGCATTGATGACTGCTGACCAGAAAGAAGTATTATGAATGAGCCATATCAAAATGTTTCTCAAAGTTTGAACAATGAATTATCGTTTTCGTCTGAGCCATTTGAATTAAGAAAGGCCAGGAAAAAATGAATGATGAAAAACTTGTAAGCAGTAAAGGTTTTATAAAGTTTAGGATTCTGTAAAATCTTCCCTAGATTTCAAAATTTTCCGGGGGGGGCATGCCCCAGGTGGCCCCCCTAGAAGTTTTCAGAGTTCAGCCCCCCCTACCAAACCTATCTTCCACTGCCTATGCTCCAAACTGCTTTTCAGTAACCAGCACATAAATGTTTTATTCAATCATGTAATTAGCGGTTTAATTAGATTAATTTTGTTTTTGTAACTCAGTTTTATTATGGGCAGGATCACCATAATTTGGGTTACCTGTGGTGAACTCCCTAGCTCTGCTTATGTATGAGTCAATTCCAACTGCGATCATCCCCCCCCCCCCCCAGGCAAACCCCTGGGAATTTGACTTTTCCAAAAAAGTTTGGTCAAACTCCCCACTATGCAGACTGAAAACACAGTCAAATGCCCCACCGTCTGGGACTGTCAGGGCTCTATTAAAAGATTTTGTTTGAAATATTTCATACATAGACAACAAAAAAATCACTACCATGAAGTTTCAACATCCTTCTTTGCATTCCAGACTTTAAACAACGGCATTTTCAAATGTTCATGTGGAATATCGACAGAAAAGATCATGCAGACTGAAGAGATGGCTAGAACGAGGAGATTTTTTAACGTGCAAACGCTGACCAACTTTTTTCAAATGCCCGACCGGGTGGGATTGCTTTGTGTCAAATTCCCACCTATACGGAGCTCACCTTGGGTCAAATGCCCGGGGTTTGCCCGGGGGGGGGAATGATCGCAGTTGGATTTGACTCGTACATCATTTCTAATGTAGTGGCTGAAGCTATCATTAAATCAATGTCAGGTAAACACACATTTTCCTCACTAACACCCTAGGTATATCATTCTAGGAAGTCAAATGTGCTATAGAGAAACAAGTTTTTGAATTTTTGGATAATGTGGACTCAGTGCCTTCCGCCATGATTGTAGCCACAACTAGTGGTCTATTACATGATAAAAAAGACATACAGTCATTCCTTAAAAAAATCCAAATGAAATTACCTGTCAACTGTCCAATAGTTGGTTGTATTGGTGGTGGTATTATTGGTGAAATCAGCAAAGATTGTCCTGAGGAGTTAGTTGGTCATTGCAAAGGAATGTCTGTTTTGGTTGTTCCCAAGGTGGACGGTGTCAATGTACACAGCTTTAGCTTCTCCAAACATGAAATATCTAAGAACAAGAGGAATAAACAGAGCTGGAAAAACTCGTTTGGGAGTCTTGTAAAGAAAGATATCAAGTTTGTATTTTTAATGGGACAATTAGATCCACAGCAAGGGATTTGTAAGGTGGTAGTGGGAGTCAAAAAGGTAATTTTTATGTTTTGCAAAAACACTTACTACATTTCATTTTATTTTAAAACAGCATGAGACGTTTCCTTGACAAGTTATAATTGTTCGTGTGTACGGTTGGGCGAGTTTTCCTTGACGGCAATGATCGCGTAATAAGCTTAGGAGATGATCTTATCAAGTTTTCCTTGACGACTATACACACGAACAAATTTCCTTGTTGAAAAGCTGGCATGACCAGCTTTTGAACAAGGCTCCTTGTCAAGGTAAAACTTGTCAATTTGTGTCGTACACACGAACAAATAAAATTTGTCAAGGAAAACTTGGTCGTCTGTGCGGGGCTTAAATCTGTGGAGAACATGATTGTCTCTATTCATTATAGTAAACATGAGGGTTAACATGGCTGTTAATATGCCATGACTCTAGAGTAAACAACAGGGACTTTAAGATTCAGACAACGGACTACGGCTACGGTAGAAAGTTTAACAGTGGTATTAAATGCTGGTGTATTTATACATTCAAATTTCAAGATACATAATCGCACGGACTCGTTTTGTTCTTAAATTCTTGAAGAAAAACACTTGTTCAATCTATGTTAGTCGCGAGAATACGGCTAAGCTTTTCCAAGGCTTCTGTAGTGACTCAGGTTTCGCGTTGTCTTTACAACGTTAAAATGCTTTTTCTACGTTGTCAACAGAGCCATGACGGCGTAAAGATTACTCTTGGGACCGTCATTTGCAAAAGCTCTTTGTATACGACATACAATTATATTGTTCAAACACGTTGCCGTAGTCCTTAGTCGTTGTGTTTTCTTAAAGTTCCTACTATCTTTGATGGTACTGCAAATTATTGAATTTTCCCGCGCAATCTCAAAGCTGGTTCGGCACGGCTGCTCCTACAAAGCAGGATTTTCTTTCTTCGAGAAAACAGCCATTTGGTGCAGCTTTCTTAAACAAAAAGGTATTTTTTTGGTTTCTTTCTACAGGTGTTTGGTGAACATGTCGTGGTAATTGGAGGTCTAGCTCAACCATTTAGCATGTCGAATGGGAAGGTGAAATCGAATGGGGTGGTCGGTTTAGCTATTGGTGGAAACGTCCACGCCAATTCCACGGTTCACCATGGTTACACTCAGCAATCACTCCCAGGGTCTTTCAAATTGCTAGTCAAAGACGAACCTCCTGAGAGAAGCGCTGCTTTCATGGTGTCTTGTACTGGACGAGGCGAGCCCTGTTACGGAGCTAAAAACGTCGAGAGTTCGGAGTTCAAGAAAATATTTTCCGGCGTAAAACTGTTTGGATTCTTCGGAAATGGTGAGATCGGCATTAGTATGCCTGCTAAGGCTGAACCAACCAAGGAAGGTCCTTTCTCGAACTTCTTACATTCCTATTCTACTGTATTTAGTGTGTTGACGCTTTTGGACGAAAAAGAGCTACCCTGAGGTATTCACGTTAAAACGTAAAGAGAAAATTTCGTGATTTTCTTACACTGCCCAAGTCGGGAGATATTTACATGAGATAAAGTGAAAAGGTGGTAAACTGCCGAGAATAGTTTTGAAAACGAAATAGTGACGTTTCGAGCAGAGTCCTTCGTCTGAGTCAAAGGTGTTGATTATAAGCAGTGCTGTGGGTAACTTCGTTACAAGTAACTAGTTGCAGTAACTAGTTACATTTTTAAGTAACTGTAACTGAAACTAGTTACTTGTTCTGAAGAAATAACTGTAACTATAACTAGTTACTTTTTGAAGAAGTAACTATAACTAGTTACTTTTTTAAAGAACTGTAACTAGTTACAAATTCAGTTGAGGATGTCATTCTTTCTTGGTTTTGATATAATAATAAAGGTACATTATGTACACATTTCACTATTTCGGTTTAGTGACAACTATATTTAGGCATTTAGCTGTAAAACATAATTATGGTACTGGCATCTAAAAACCAGTAATTTCTTTGTCGATTCTAGTAACACGGACAAAGGAATGTAACTTTGTAACTAGTTACAAAATTTTTGAAGTAACTTTGTAACTGGTTACTTTCTTTTCATTGTAACTTTTATCGGTAACTAGTTACTTTTCTAACGATGTAACTGTAACTAGTTACAAAAATTATGTAACTTTTACAGCACTGATTATAAGTAAACGCTTGGCATTGAATGAATGTTATTATAGTGATTAAATTCCCCGAAAGCCGAGGGAGGGGTTGCTCAGACCATGGTCAATAGGAGAGGTCGAGACGCCCTCCTGTTAACAGAGTTCACATCACCCTTTCTTTAGCAGTGTGCCAATCTGCTAGCATCGCCCCGATGATTATTACGAGGGGCGTATGAGGGACAATTTCCTCATTAATAGTAACGAGGGATGTTTAATCTAATTGTCCCTCATGAATATTGGATGAGGGACGTTTAGAAGTACGAATCGAAGTATTGTAAGGTTGGATACAGCTAAATCAATTAAGGTTGTCCTGGCCAAAGGCTAAAGCCAAAAGGTCAAAGCCAACCACGAAAATGCTCGTTAATAATCCCCAGAGAGGCAAGTTTGGTTTATTTGTATGATTTTGGCCTATAAATATAGTAAATGTGTGCTTCGCTATTTAAATAGTAATTCCCATCGTACTTTTCGCGCTTGGATTTGACCTTTTGGCTTTGGCCAGGACAACCTTAATTGATTTAGCTGTATACTGACAAAAGGCCTGATGCGCTCGAAACGTTAGACATCTATACGTTCCCTGTTTTGGCAGTATATCCAACCTTACAATCTTAAGGATTTCGAGGTAACCATGATTACTGTGCATTCGTGTCAGATGTCAATGGTCTTCTCGCTCATGACTAACAGGGAGGCATTATTTCATGTGCATTTGACACCAATCTCGTTTAAAACAACGTGTCGAGTTTGAGAGGTAAAAATACCGCTATTATACGTCGGATAAAAAGCTTCTTTTCGTGGTGGTTCCAATCAAATAATTAGATTCTATTTACATGGAAAGTCGGCCTGGAATTATATAGGCCAGCCTCACTCTGATGAAGGGCTCCGCTCAAAGCGTCAGTTTTCCGTTACCCAAAACCTCGGCAGTTTACCACATTTTCACTTTGCTCAATTTAAAACACCGCCTACGCCGAACAACTTTTACAAAAAATTTCCTGGCTGCGGCGCTGCCGGCCGTTTTCCAGCACTGCTTGGGGAGTTAGGGCCTAGCTATTGCGAACAGTTGATACTTATTATTTGTTTAGTATATAAGTTGTACATTAATTAGTATAGGTAAGGTAATATTGAAACTTTTACTAGGTTTATATTGGACGTGGAAAGAAGTCCGCTGACGTCATTTGACGTGACCTTTGCGTCTGTTCACTGGCAACAACCAATAAAAATTCGCATAGGCCAGGTTATTCTGTAAATAGATATCGACATCTCACTGACCATCTCACTAACTTTAATCTAAAGGTACACATATATGCCCAGCCTGAATATACGAAGCACTGAAGCCGTATGTTTAATTAAAGTGCTTATATCACGTGTGGGGTTTTAACGTATTTGAATAGACCAAAAAAAGTTAGTTAATAAGTTATTTTGCCGTTTTTGATTTACTTTAATAGTTTCTGAGATATAAGCCTTTAAACATGCCAATTTCGGTTTTTCGCCAAAAATTTCCATCGTTCATTTTTAAGCACGGGGGCCTGGGACTCAGGAACCTAAGCCGACTGGAAAACGGGTGTGAGCTCGACATTTCGATTTTTCAGTCAAATATATGTGTTTTTGTGAATCAATAAGCCGAAACATAGTTGTTTTGAATTGACTCGTTCCTGAGTCCCAGGCCCCCAAGGTGTTAAAATGAACGACGGAAATTTTTCAAACTTAGAACTTACTACTTCAAACTTACTACGCCAATGAACTTACCAAATGGGTCGTTTTTGAAGTAATATAAAAAAACATGAGCAGCAGTGTTTCATCAGATCTAAAACACTCGGTTATCGCCTCGTGTTTTAAATCTGATAAAAATAGAATCGAACGTTTCGTTGCTTCTCTCATCCTCAGAGAATGAATGAAAAACTAATTTCAGTAATTGACAAATAATAATAATACAAGCAAGAATTTGTAGTAACACCACGTTTATTAATGAAATGATTAAGAAACGCTCTCTGACCAAAACAATTTATTGAACGAGCTTTCGACTTCCAGTCTGCAGTCTTCAACGGGTTAAAGATAAGTGAGAAAAACATGTGATATATCAACCTCGTACTCAGGGCCATTTGTAGGGAACTGGGCCGATATGGCGAATAAAACAAAATGGCGGGAACAAATGGCCCTGGTGGAGGCCAGCTCAAAATGCGCAGTATATTGCGCATTTTATTAACTAGAACTCAGTTCTTTACACAGTAATTATACCTAATTACACCTAATTATTGCATGGTTTAAAATATAATTCCCCGTGCCGTGTGCAGGAACAACCGACAAGGTCAAAATACAATTTAAAAAAAAAATAATACAAAATCAAACCATCTCATTTACGCCATAAGCTCTTGACCAATCAGAGGCTGAGATAGCCTGGCCTCCACCAGGGCCATTTGTTCCCGCCATCTTGGCCCAGTTCCCTACAAATGGCCCTGGGTACGAGGTTGGTGATATATATTTAAGAAATAGAAAATGGCCGCCGTGTTTATATAGCCTGATGCAAACACGAGAGTGAGTTGGGAGAATTCGAAAGTTTATGTGAACCCGAGCCGTAGGCGAGGGTTTACATAAGTACTTTCGAATTCTCCCAACTCACTCGAGTGTTTGCATCAGGTTATATAAACACAGGGCATCCATTTTCTATTTCTTTTATGAAATAAGACTAAAAAATGTGCCGTGACATCACAACCGTGTTTACATAGCCTGATATAAACACGGTAATTGATCAATCACAGCGTGCGTAAGACGCAACCTATTTTATAAATACATATGGCATCTATAAATAAATATGCTGTTATAGCTAATTAATGACATGAGAACTTTAGAATCTTTAGAACTTTAGAATCCGCAGAACTTTAGAATTTTGGCATACAGCAGCAACGAAAGAAGCTGACAACAATTCTAAGCCACTTCCGAGACAATACTCGATTCTTTTAAAGAAGTAACCGAACACTATTTTTACGTCGCATGTGCATAATGAGTTATCAGAAAAGGTTACATATCTTTGCTACTATGAAAACATGGGCTTAACTCAAAGGAAGCATGTGCGTGTTTCTACCCACAACACCAAACATGTAGAATTCCAAGTGATTTCGTCTCACAACAGCAAAGATATGTAACCTTCTCTCGGGAACTCATAAAAAGGGGATATTACATGGTGGCGAGAAGATATGGATTTTATGTTCGAGTGGCAAGGACAATATCTTACGAGTGAGCGGAGCGAAGGAGTGAGATATTGCTCTTGCCACGAGAACATAAAATCCATATCTTTGAGCAACCGTGTAATGTTCTATTTATTATATGGACAATGAAATTATGCGTGGAAGTGATGTCGATAAACTATGTTTAATCAGTGCAAAAACTACAACCGCTTGACCTAAAACTTTTAGAAAATACAAATGAAAAATACAACAGCTTATTTGAATACGTCATTTCACGTGAAACACTGAATTAAGAGAAGTTACTGGCTCAAATTTACTTCATTCGAAACTTACGGCAAAAGGCGTAAATTTTGACTTGTCGATATGTCACTCGCGAGCGTTACATACGTATTTCTCGTAGTGAAATATGGATTCTACGAGTGTTTTAGTTGCTAGTAAAATACTCTTCTCCATATAATAATACTCATTATGCACGTGTGACGTAAAAAGTTGTGTCATTTGCATATCAAACAAACTGGAATATCTCAAAAACGAAGCAAGGAAACCAAAAACTGCAAAATATGTTGTTTTATCATTTTAAATGTTCTTTTCAATAAGACAAACTTAATTTTCGAGTCATATGCCCTTTAATAACATAGGTCCAAATTACCTCTGTTCAAAAGTCTTGTCTTGTCAATGTCTTGCCAACTGAAAAAGCGTCATTATAAATTACGCAATGAGGGTTATTTACGCCCTCCTAAGTTCAGGACGACTACTGGACAACGCTCATTTATCTATCGTGCACGTAAGATATGGAACTCTATGGAGGAACCACTGAGACAATGTCTAAGGGGGCGATTACATGGACCGGGCTGGCCCGGTTAACCGGGCTAGCCCGGTTAACCGGGATGAGTTTACAAAACGATTACATGGAGCGGGCTAGCCCGGTAAGCCGGGATGATTTCAGGCCGAAATTCGCAATTATCAAGTAAATAAGGGCAAAGCTACGTTAGTTTTACTTCAGTTTTACACTAATTAGTCTATTATTTATTTTGTAAGCCCATCGTTACTAAAAAGATTGTTAAAGTCTTAGCTAACCCAGGAAAGCGTCTTCACGAAGACTAATTAATTTATTAAATCTTCGCTTTGATCACAAAACACACAAACAACGTTGATGTTCTATTTCAGTTCCTTTCAGCACTATTTATTCACACAGTCAAGCAAGCGAACGCGTATCGAAGCGAGTTCAACAGTTTTTCAGCCCGGTTTGCCGGGCTGAAAACGATTACATGGACATTTTCATCCCGGTTAACCGGGCTAGCCCGGTTGCGACAACCGGGATCCCGGCAAACCGGGCTAGCCCGCTTGCCATGTAATCGAAATGTTAAAACAACATGTGTTTTATATATAAAGCGGGCTAGCCCGGTTAACCGGGCTAGCCCGGTTAACCGGGCCAGCCCGGTCCATGTAATCGCCCCCTAAATGTTTCAATTTTTAAAAACAAACTTTAGAATATGCTATAGTTAACAGATTTATTTTAACTTAAGCACATTATTTTATTTTAGTATAAATACACAGGTGATTATAGAAAATCGCGCGCGCTGATTGGTCGAGCTACTTCGAACTAATTGTCGATAATCACCTACAGCGTTTATTCAAGATGGCCGCCAGCCAATTTGTCAATGCGACAGACGAGGAAATTAACAATTTCAAAGAAAATGTTGTTTCTAAAAGTATGAAAATGTGTATTTATACTAAAACAATTATTCACCTCAGGCTCAGTGAATATCGGTGAATAATAACCTCGACTTCGTCTCGGTTATTATTTACCGATATTCACCTCGCCTTCGGCGAATAATTGTTAAATAATCTGTATTTAGATTAGAGTTATATAACATTGTTATTTTCTGTACTAGGGCTTGTACAGGCCCTTTTTATTAGGACTAACACTTGTAAATAGTGAAAAGCCCTTTTGGGATGTGTTAATAAACATCTACTACCACTACTTTCGACCTACATCAAAGCAAATGTCAACATCGTGTTGCCGCTCAAGTGATATATGGAACAAAAACAACTTATACCCAGAATCATGCCGTAAGGACACGATGGCATAGTTACGTGCTTACGTTTATTCTAAAATTTAAAAAAATGTTTAAAAAATTACGTGATTCTGGTGTTTAGTTGTTTTGTTTTATATGACGTGAGCCAACACGATGTTGGCATTTGTTCTGATGAAGGCCTGAGACCCCACACAGTTCCACTGTCGCCATCAACAACTTACGTCGAAATGTGATGTCACTCTCCCTTCACGTGGGTTGGCACACTGCGTTCACGTGTTCGATCAAATGAAAAACATTTGAATTCCACAGCGAATTTCACAGGTCGCTTAGTTACTGCTATTAGGGACTTTAAGATGCTAGGATGCGGTTAAAAAGCAAGATACGTTTTACAATTTAATGAAGTCATGGTTAACCAACTATTATATTTGATGTTTGAAGCTAGTTTAATGACTTACCAAACGCCCCAGTACTGCTAAAATGATTGTAGTGTCCGTATTGAAGTCAATCTCAAACAACAGTTCTCGTCTTTTGGCCGTTGACGTCGTCCTGAAGACGTGAAAATGCTCGAAGTGGCGTTGTATAAAGAACGAGGACGGTGTTAAGATTACTCTTGGGACTAAAAATTATGTATTCTCTTTGTTTTGCAAAAAGATTTCTTTTGTTTAAAGGACGTCGTCGTTGACGTAGATCTTAAAGCATATATGATAGTTAACATTATTGACATAAGTGTAGTTTTTTCAAAGCCACAGCTTCATGAAGGCGTCAACGATCGAGTGGTTTAGACTGAAAGCGATAACTATATACTACTTCCAAATGTATTGAAGTGAATGTGTGGCCGGCCCATCTGGTTGAGTTGAAATAAGAGGAAAAGAATACTAATTAGAGGCTATTCATATGTCACGAAAATCTTTCCTTGACTACAAAAGGGAATTATAATACTCCGTTGCTATACCTACAGAAAAACAAACCCAATTTTGCATCGTTATGTCACTTTGCATTTCTCAAAGCGGCTAGCCCACCTCATATGAACGGCCCCTCAGTCATTTGAAAGTTCGCCTCGAACATTCGGAAAATTATACATTTTGAAAGTTAGGGGCCGGATATATAACTCTACTATTTTTGCGATTCAGAAAAAATTCAAAAACTGAAGATGCGGGTTTTAAAATAAGATACAAGACAATCGCTATTCAGATTGATAATTGTTTGGAGGAAATTGGGTTATTTGGAGCAAATTGCGCCTTGATTGGAAGTCGAGCCTGGTGTGTATGGTTTAGTCTTGTGTGTTTGCTCGTGTGTTTTTATCCTGCAAGTCAGAGCCCCTTTCCGACCTACGCAGGCTTTGGGGGAAAGTGGGCTCTGCCAACAAACTCGATATTTCTTTTTGAGGATGCGTGAACGGTTGCCAAGTTTCTATTTTGGGCCCTGCTTGTGCGTGTTCATAAACTAGAACTTGTTTGACCAGTTTAAAACCTGACTAACTCGCCGGAAAGGGGCTCTGACTCGCAGGGCAGTAAGTAATTGATATATGAACAATCTAGATCATGTCTAGAACCTCGCTAAAAAATCCGGAAATCCTTCCAAAAATCTCTGAAAATAACCGAAAAAAGAAACTTTAAAAATCCCTAAAACTCCTTCAAAATCTATAGCAATTCCTAAAAATCTCGGGAAATTCCTAGAAAATCCGGCCAAATCGTTCTGGATAAGCAATTTGTGCTTTTGAGGGAAACTGACTTTTTAAAAATATGTTTTAATAAATGTATATATATATATATATATATATAGTTTAAGTGGGCTTACTGACAGCTGCGACACTCTAAGGTAAGCCCACTTAAACTATTCTATATTCGCTCTATCTTTATGGTATTGAGCACTTTCCGACATTCTGTATATATATATATATAATATATATATAATATATATATAACTGGACTGTGGGTCTCTTATATAAAATATTGCGGATCTGTGTACACAGCGGGCTGTGTTTCCATCCAGCTGGACGTATCAAGTATCAACCCACGTATTCCGATCTTAATATAGGCACTTACGCCTGATTGACGTCACAGCATGTTTAATTTGATATATCGTTAATTAACAATTTGCTGTCATATCACAGTGAGTCAGGATTACACTTGATACTCAAGAGTACTTTAACAGATCTACAAAATTACGTGACAATATTTTGAGAGTTGTAATATATATATATATATATATAGCAATTTCTAGACTAATGTAGAGTTAGCGATGTAGATTTCAGACAGGCGTACTTCGGACCTTCGGACTTCCGTTTAACTACTTCCGGCTTGTCTACTTCCGTTCTACCTTTACCGGAAGTGACATAAGACGATATCCTATCACGATATTTTTACGGATATTTCCCAGACGCCGACTTTTAATCAGATTATCGGTAAATTAGCGACAAACCGCGACAAATTCGATCCAAACGACGCGCGATCGCATATTTTTGCGGTGGAAATGACCACCAAGGGGGTTTATCAATTTTGACGATTTTTGCCCCCTCAGTCCTCCATTCATTATAAAGAACGTTGTTCGAAAGTAGGGGTACTACATGTTCACATAGTGTTTTAGATAGTTTTTATAATAATTTTAACAATGGATGATGTGTTCCCAATCGAAATAAACGATGGGGGAATCAACGATCTTACTGAACACTTCAGCGACGACGAATTCGACGCGGTTCGTATATATATATATATGTATATTTCGCCATGTTTTATTAGCATGTTGATTGTTGTCAAACTTTGAAATTCGATTATTTCGTGTATTTTCTCGCCGATCTTTTAACGAAAGTTTTTGTTTTGTTTTTAGCAAATCTCCTGTTGTTCGGACTACATGGATAACGACGAAATGTAAGCGAGAAAAATACTAGAATGGGCAATTTGTAGGACAGATGGGGGTCTACCCTTAGCCTAAAACTATATATAACTTATATATAAAACGTTCATTTAATTGATGATGGTATATTGTAGATCTCCGTCTCTATTGTTGGGGGAAACAGTAGATCTTTCACACTTTTTCAGAGTCGAACTTTGTTCCCTCTTAAATACTGTCCTTTAAATATCGATTTTGTTTGAAACCAAGTAACTCAACTAATAGTTATTTAATATTAAAAGAATAAGGATTATTATAACTTATTTAAAAAAACGTTTACATATCCAGTGAGTACTAGTAGGATACATGATTGTCACTTGATGGACCTATCTCTGTCTAACAGATCAAAGGAGAAATATTAGGATCTAAACTAGTATAATACTGTATGTGCTGAAATAAACTAATAGTAAGATTTTAAAAACGTTTTGGGTACTTAAGTTTTTTTATCAGTAATACAGGTTTTTGTTATGAATTTACAGCTGTGTTATGGAAGTAATTATTATTTTTTTGAGAAGCACAACATATTTATATCAATATATTTATGTGTAGAATATCGTAGAAAGTGTTATTTGTCAATTTGACTACTGTAGGTAAAAACAAGATTTATAGAAATTTAGATAAAAAAACTTTTCAACCAAAAAAAATAATTAAAAATTCAACTGACTTGTATATGTTAAAAGTTATTTACTGTAAATTAGGTAAACAATTAGTAAATATCAGGTATTTCAACATTGGTCATTTCCTCAATTGGGATTGTTTTGAGAGTACCAAGCTTCTAGAAGTAATTGTCCATGGTAATTTGATTGATTGCTAATATTCAGGAAAACCAACATCACAAATAGTGTTTTTCAAAAGGTTCCTGAGAAAAATTATAGCCTTGTTGATGACAGCCAGGCCTTTACCAGAGCAGTATAACAACAAGCTGTTGGCTGATATCATTTATATTAGAGCTGCACCCATCGGTTAATACGCGTAATCGATTAATCGTTGCCAACAATCGATTAATAATTGATTAATCGTATTGAATAAATCACGACGCGTATACAGTGGGTTGTCCCTTCGCAGGAAAGGGATGTTTTTTAAAAAAAATTATTAAATTTTCCCCTTATAAATATACAAAAAAATAAAATTACACAATAAAAAAGTACGAAACCAAATGTCTAAAGAAAGCGACATATAATATATAAATACAGTGAAATATGATAAGACCGTCCTGTCTACATTGTCATTTTATTTTTATTTAAAAATAAAAGTGCATCCACAACGGCTGGCTTAAGTGCGGCACGCTTCTTGGAGACAACCAGTCCGGCTTTACTGAAAATCTGCTCGGGTCAATTTTCTTTTGAAAAAAGCTTGAAACGGATGGACTGCCAGCACTGGTTGATAAACTGTAGAGTGACGTCTATTAAGATGTTCGCGAAGATTCGTAGTGTTGCCGTGATGTCGAATTATTGCATCGCACACAGCGCATTTCGCTGTTGTTTGATTCTGGACAACGAAATGTTTCCAGACATCGCTTCGACTTCGAGACATGACGGACAGACAGCGGAGGCAAAGAGAAAGAAACTGTGTTACAAAGCACAAGTTGAGTGTCTTTCTAATCTAAGCTATCAAATTTTGCAAATTAAAAGCATTTTCAGGTTAGCTTTCAAGCAAAGTTTGCACGAGTTTGACTGAGACTTGACCCGTGAACTTGACGCACTATTGCCTATTGCTATGCAAGTAATAATTCATCCTGATTGGTCCGTCTTGAATTGACAGCCAATGAGAGCACGAGTACTAACAGAGAGGACAACTTCCTTAAAGACAAAGGATCAAAACAAGTCGCGTTTGATATTTGATATGCTTTAAATACTTTTTAACGCCGCGAATGCCACAATGACAAAGCCATCGCTCCACAACTTCTTTATTCCGGAAAGAAACTCATTCCGGTATCATCCTGTATGCTGTTGTTTTCGATGATCCGATTATTGTTAAAAATAATCGATTGTCGAAAAAAAATGGAAAAATAATCGATTAATCGGGCACAGCTCTAATTTATATACTACAACTGATCAATTAAATCACACAAGCACACAAATGAGTCAACAGGCCAAAAGCTTAGTAAATAAATATTAAACGTGCTGTTTCCACAAAACTTATCTTGAATTCTATTCCGGTTGATGCCAGCCTGGGGGGGGGTACTCTGGCAATTTTTGGGTAGGGGTGTGCTGCCGTGACCCATAGCATGACCTCAAAATCCTGACCCTGGTTGAAATGGATAAGTTTAAAAAGCCCCCTATCACAGACCTAGAAAGGCAATTTTTCATACCCTATCCCAGCACTGGTGTCACATCAGCATCTATACCCTATCTCAAGCCTGGCATACACTGAAACAAGTTTCCAAAACACATTTTCGAAAAAGTTTCCGAAACTTGTTCCAAAAAAATAGAACAATGTTCTAATCAGGGAAACTTGGTTTCTGAAACAAAGTTTCTGAAACTTTTCAACATACTGTACACTGGAAACTTTTGTTTCTGAAACCGTGTTTTGGTAACTTGTTTTGGAAATTTTCTCTAGTGTATGCTAGGCTTCAGACCAAAATAGGCACCTTATTCCAGACCAAAATGGACAATTTGTATAACCCTATCCCAGAGCTCAAAAACCATTGAGTACCCCACCCCCAAGGGATACCTGACAATTTTATTCACTACAGGGGAATGTCTTTAGATAACAGGTGATGTTTATTATTATTATAAGCTCTTCAAAGTATACAATTACTTATTATTTGTTGTATGGCTTTCTAGAGATTCCAATATGGAAACTTTACCAATTTCTGAGGAGACTGTCAATCCTCACAATGAAAAAATTGGACCAGAATCATTTGAACTATTAAAAGTACTTGGGAAAGGAGGCTATGGCAAAGTAAGTTCTGATTTGGCTAAAAACACAGTTGGGCTAAATTAATCACTTTTGCTTGGAATTTTGGTTGGAAATTTACAATTTGCCATGCAGAGAAGGAACTTGTGTGATGTGGCTGTATTTTGTGTAATTGCAGGTATTCCAAGTTAAACAAGTGGCAGGCCACAACAGTGGGAAAATATTTGCTATGAAAGTGTTAAAAAAGGTTGTTAATTAAATAATAGTTTTAATCTGTATTAGACATTTCATTTTTTATCATTTACGAGTCCCATCTAGAGCTTATCTGAGTGCATGTACTGTATTAACACGTTTCTCTCTGACGAAGGGAGACTCCTGCGTTCTCTGTTTCGGCAGTATATCTAACCTTACTATATTTCGATTACTGTATTAACAACAGCTTGTACAACAAGAACTAACAAAACTTTAAAAAATAACAGACTTGTTTACTGTAAGATAATTTGTGGCTTGACTGGATCAATTGTTGGCCTAGGTTATTTAACTCTTAACTGTAAATAACCTTGTCAATATTTGGGAACAATTATGGGTAGCATTGCCAATAAAATGTTTTCCAAATAAACAGTCTGAACAGACTGGAAGGTCCGGGAACCAGTGACGTACCAAATGCCCTAACCCTAAAACCTAATCAGTCAGTAAATTTAGGATTTAAAACCTTAAAATATATAATTAAACCCACCTGGATTTCGTTGGTAAATCATGGGTTTCATTGGTAAATTTTGAACCCCCCCCCCCCCCCCCCCCCCAATCAAAATGTCCTCAGTACACCACTGTCCAGATCAACATTGCTAATACAATGTACCTGTAGGTCATTTCTGTGATAATGTATGTAGTTTACCAGTATTCTGTTTTGATTAACTTGCAGGCAACAATTGTTCGAAGTCAAAAAGATACAGCACATACTAAAGCTGAAAGAAATATTCTAGAAGCTGTAAAGGTTTGTTGTTTGTCAACTGGAGTGATGTAAGAAAGATGTAGCTAGCTTTAGTTAATAAAAGTAGTGTGCTGCATAGGCAGTGTTGAAATACAGATCAAAATATAGTACTTAAGGTTTGAGTACCAGTACTGCTGAAATTATTCATTGAACGTAGTTTTCTAACGTTTCAAGAGAAGGCCCTTCGTCAGAGAGAAAAAACCTACGTTCAATAATTTCAGCAGTACTCAAACCTTACTATATATTTCGATCTGTAGCTAGCTTATATGGTAGACTGGCCATTTGCAATTGCATGTTTCACCTTTTATTTTTTATTTTTTTTACAGCATCCATTCATTGTGGATTTGATTTACGCTTTCCAAACTGGGGGAAAACTATATCTTATTTTGGAATATTTAAGTGGTATGTTTTAAACATTTAAAATTAGAGTAAAAAGAAATCCAAAAAATAATTCTAAAGAATGCATTTTATAAAGAAGCTACAATTTGTCTGAAGAACCCATTTAGAACATTTTGTACCATATTATTCACTTTCTGTGAATTGTATTTCAGGTGGTGAACTTTTTATGCATCTTGAACGGGAAGGGATTTTTATGGAAGATACTGCATCGTGAGTCCTCTATTGTTATTGTGTTGTAAAAGTATTTTGAAAATAGACCTCTTTCACAATGACTGCTCTTTTAGAATTAATATTCTTTTATGTGCATGGGTGGCACATGCTGTTAGTACACTCTGCCTCTTGTGAAAAGTTAAGCTTGGTTAGATGGGTTAGTACTTGAGTTGGATGATGACTGCTTGGGAAGGGTAGAGTTGTAGTTGATCTCTCCTGTGCTTCAAGGGTTTTTCACTAGGTTCTCTGGTTTTCCTCCCTCCTTAAAATCAAGTGTGATCTGTGGTCTAAACCATGTCATATGGTGGCTGCCTGTCCAAGCATCTTTGACACAACCACGTTGATCTGCATCTTTGCAATTCAGCCACTGGCTGCATGTAAGGATGATTCACCCCCACCCCCACCCCCCACCTTTCCTTTCCTAAATGAGCCTTCCTAGCCTTTTAGGAAGCAAAAATTATTTTGAATTGCCGACACACAAACAAGCCAAGAAATTAAGGCACACAAAAGAATGGGATTGTTCACCATTATGAAAGAGGCTTGAAAATAATAATAAAAAATATTGATGATGTCTGTCTGTTCTTTTTTGTTAGATTTTACCTATCAGAGATAACTCTGGCATTAGAACATTTACATAAACAAGGAATAATATATAGGTAAAGGGTTAATACTGTATATATCACACTCGGAGTACTGTATGAACATTAGAGCTCAGATTCATATACAGTATGTGTAGGTAACTATAATCACTTTTATTATATAAAATAGAGTGTTTTATTGATTTTTCCACCACTAATAAAAGTGATAATCTCACATGTGCGATTATTTATGATAATCGCACATGTGATGATTATCGCTGAATCAGCATTATAGTTTAATGCAATTTTTGCAAGGCAATAGGACAATTTTTTTATATAATAAACAACAATACATGGATCCTTGGAAATATGAAATTTATTTCTCATGTTGAACAGGATATGTCACTCGTTCGCTTCACTCACTTATGAGATATCCTGGTCAACACTCTGTATTATTCTCTATTTAATGTAAAGCCATATTGTTGTGATGTCATCTATGATCTATGCATTATACGACTGAACAGACAATGGCAAAATGAATCTACCAGAGTATAAAAACGTAGAGTGCTGTGTAGGAAGTGTTTTAGGTAGACCAATTTAATTAGACGGATGGATGGACAGACAGACAGGGTGTCTCCATACAGTTTCTTGAAAAGTGGAAAACACACGTTTCAGACCCAAAATCTTGTACATTGATATTTTGTTAGAAGAATGAAACTAAATATTTTGTATAGAAAAGCATTTTGAGAATCAGAAACTAAAACGTAACCGTGGTCGCTATGGCAACAGTGACGTTTCAAAATGGCTGCTAATTTGCGTTTAAACTAGTTTAATTCGCAAAAAAACTCGGTGACCTCCATTTTTTATTTTATTAAAAGTTTTCTTCTAGTATGAGTAGTCAATAGGCTAAATTAAAAAAAATTCTGTAGATCCAAAAATTTTCAAATGAAAAAAGTGATTATTGTGAAATACTGACATTTTGAGTGGAGCCTTTCGTAG
This sequence comes from Paragorgia papillata, assembly GCA_035771165.1. Taxonomy (NCBI): domain Eukaryota; kingdom Metazoa; phylum Cnidaria; class Anthozoa; order Scleralcyonacea; family Coralliidae; genus Paragorgia; species Paragorgia papillata. Next base: position 5,021,851 of record JAWNZC010000001.1, on the reverse strand, counting down.
AGTAAAATATGGAATCTATTTGTAAAGCTTGAATCTTGAAGTTTGTTTTTTTAATATTATTCAGAGATCTTAAACCAGAGAATATTTTACTAGCAGCTGATGGTAAGTTTTCACAAAATCTAGATGCATGCACCATCTCCTGACAATCAAATCTTAAAGTGAAGTTCTAAGATTTAAATTTATTATTGATTGATTATACTCCTGAAGGAATCTTCTAAATGTATGCTCAAACCAAGAGACTAACTTCTTTTTTGTTTTAGGGCACGTTAAATTAACTGACTTTGGTCTGTGCAAGGAGTCAATTTTTGAAGATAATGTTACCCATACTTTTTGTGGAACAATAGAATACATGTATGGATAGATTAATGTTTTTTTTCAACCTTATTTGGCCAGTCTTTATGGGAGGTGTATTACCAGGCAACCTTCTCATTAATTTGCGGTCAGGCTCTCTAGTGAAGTTATTGTACACTTGATACTTAGTTTTTAGAGGGATTCCTGACTTTATATTCTGTCGATATACATGTACTCCATAAAATTTCTCAAACCATGGTCACTGGTGCCAACACTTACAATATTTTATGAAGTCGAGCAGAATTAGTCAAATAGAAAGTAACAATTGAGACGTTAAACTTTCTGTACATGATGTCAAACCTTTCGGGCATTTCGATTGGGGTGTGTATGTTCCAAAACCAACGAAAATATATGCCGTAGATTTACAAGCACATCCACTTGACAACAAATGGATAGCCAGGGCAGGATAGGTGTTAAACCCTAAATTTACTGACCAATTTGTGAACCGACTAACATGAATTTACCGACCATTTTCCTGTGTGGTAGTGTGTGAAAAGCCGTGTTTACACGACCAAAATTTAAGCGGGGTCTGAGCCACATCTGACTTTAAGCGGGCTTAAAATGTCCGTGTAAACAGATCGGCGTAAATTAATCGCGATTAGTTTGCACCACCTCAAGGAGGTGGATTAAACTGAGCACGATCAGTTAATCGCGCTTAACTTGGCCGTGTAAACGCAACGGGATTGAAAAAACGCTTTCTATTAATACGGTGTTATTAATACGATAAAATGCATTTTTTTGCCCTGCTGTAGAAGCTTCCATCTCGCTATTCTTTGTTCCTTTGTTTCTTTCTTTCTTTTAGCTATTACTCTTTCTCGTGTACCGATGTCTTCCGTTGTTCTTTGACGCACGCTACCCATACAAAGCTTCCAAAACCAAAAATATAGCTCGTCCGCCATGTTGAATAATGGTGTACGTGTTTTAATAAGGGATTATTAAATGACCGTGTAAACGCACCAAGGTGGCGCATTTTAAGCACGCTTAACTTAAGCGTGCTTAAATTTTTGCCGTGTAAACAGGGCTTAAGTGTGGTAGAGGGGCATCAAACCTCCCACACCCCGTTCGGTAGGACACTGTACATTTCTTATATATTGTTTTCACTTACTTTATATTCTGTTGATAGGGCGCCAGAAATTCTTACCAGAAGCGGCCATGGTAAGGCTGTTGATTGGTGGAGCTTAGGAGCGCTCATGTATGACATGCTTACTGGAGCTGTAAGTAAAAGTGTTTGACAATAGTTTAGAGAATTAGAGTAATCGTTCTCTTAAAGGGTATTGGCAATAAAAATTAAATTTGTCCCATTTGAAAGAACTCGTCAAATGGTATAAGAAGACCTTTTGTAATTTTTCTGTATCTTTCTTGTGTTTTGAAATATTTCGACCAAAGACAGCGTGCTGTCCGCCATCTTGTAATATTGGGTCTAATTAACTAGGAAATTGGTGACGTCATAAGCAGGGTAAACCTGATGAAACTACTCCGTGGGTGACCAAATTTCCACGGAAGGCTTTTTAAATGTTGTGGGTCAATTTAAAATGGAAATAACGCAACAAAATCGAGTTTCTAGCTCATAATGTCATAAGGTTGGCAAGATAAAAATTTCACTTTACCCTGCTTATGTCGTCACATGCATATCGAAAATAATTCCAAGATGGCGGACAGCACGATGTCTTTGGTCCAAATATTTCCAAAACCAAAACAGATATGGAAAAATTGTAAAAGGTCTTCTTATACCATTTGACGAGTTCTCTCAAATGAGACAAACTTAATTTTTATTGCCAATACCCATTATGGGTTGACACCAATCTCGTTCCCAGAGCCCACGTTCCCCACCCGGGAAATTAGAGAGTCTGGGGTAATCCGTTTCAAATCGTTACGTTATTGGCTGAATAGTAGGGACCTTAAGATCTACGACGGCAACTTCGAGGACGACCTCCTTCAAACAAAAGCATTCTTCTTGCAAAACAAAGATAATGAATAATTTCTAGTCCCAAGAGTTATCTGAACACCGTCCTCGCTCTGTATACAACGCCACTCAGAGCATTTTCACGTCTTCAGGACGACGACGACTCGTGGAGTGATGAGAACTGTTGTCTGAGATTGCCTTAACACAGACACTGCAACCGTTTTAACACTTTGAAAATTATAAAACAAGCTTCAAGTATTGAATACAGTAGTCAGTTAACCGTGACTTCTTTTTATTGCTAAAATTTGAATTTCTTTTTAACCGCCGTCGTCGTCCTAGCATCTTAAGGTCCCTAGTGAGCATGAGTTGGCTGAAGTGACCGGAAGTAGAATTAATAAAACCAAAATAACAAAGATGTCGGACGACAAGACTCCAGTGAAGACGTTGCCGCGATCGATATCTTCGCCGTATGTGTGTAGATGCTGTAATTCGAACTTCGCCAGCATCCCCATTGACTTGTTTGGGGAAAAGTCAACAAGGAGAACATACTATCCAGATTCCGCTCGGATACTTACGCATGCCTACCTCAACCGGAATAACAAGAATCCTGTGATTTGAAACGGATTATCCCAGAGTCTCTCGTTTCCCGGGTCGGGAATGTGGGCTCTGGGAACGAGATTGGTTGACCTCATGCAGATTCGACTTCGGGGGAGGGGGTGGAAAAGTCGTTCAGCTACTGTACAATACCCCGACTACTAAATACTCTCCCCACCGGTATATGTGAATTGTATGCAAACTGGAGAACAGATATGCCCCGCGACATTTAAACGGTGATGTAAGGATTATGCTTGCTTCCTTTTGGGAGGCATGGGTGCAGGCACAAGCTGTTAGCGCGCCGCTTCTCACCACTGAAGTTAAAGCCCGGTCGAATGGAGTTACCGGTAGTACTCGGATGTGTGACCACCTTAGGGGGCTTTCCATTTACACGGTTAGACCGGTCAGTCTGGTTAAATGGAACACGATTCGTTTGAGACCTGGGATGGTCTGACTGGAAAGTTTGGTCCTAATCAAAAGCAAGTCCATTCTGGCCGGACTGACCGGTCTAACCTTGTCAATTGGAGAGCGCCCTTAGATTTATGCGAGTAGAGTTGTTGGTTCTCTCCTGTGCCTCAATGGATGGTTTCTCACACGCAGGTCTACGAACTAGTTCCATCAAGGGGTGAGGGTCATTGGGTTATCAGTTTCTAAATACTGTCATATGTTACCTCAATAAATTAAGTCACTTTACTTTACTTTCGCAGCCACCTTTTTGTGGAGATAATCGGAAGAAAACCATTGACAAGGTAAAGATAAGAATAACGAACTTATATATTGCTTGAAATAACGTATTTACGAAGCAACTCGTTGAGCAGAGCCATAGGTTGAACCATATAGTTCTCGCTTTTCTGAAATCTAAAAGGACATTTTGTTTCCTTCCAGATTTTAAAGGGAAGGTTACAGTTACCTCCATATCTTACTCTAGAGGCCAAAGATCTTCTCAAAAAGGTAAATGGAGAACTTATTTTCAAGTTTTATTAAATGAGGAGTAATATTTCGATAAAAAGAGAATAACATTCCAAAATTTTGTAGCGCTATAGGCGGTCGTAAAAAAAAGGGGAAATTAGGTTGGTGTTACAATGTTGTTCGAAAACGCTGCTTCATCGTGGTTGTTCCGTTGTTGTCAACCTAGCGGCCATTTGTTACAGATAACGCTGCACCAAGTGTTGTTGGAACAACATGCGACAGGCTTGTTGATCTTACAAGCTTGTCCTTGCTTTTCAAACAACTCGCGGCAGCATTATTTGTAATTTTTGTTCTTATTTTAGTTGCTTAAACGTCGTACGCATTTGCGGTTTGGAGGAGGAGTTGATGATGCTGATCCAATCAAGGTAGGTTAAGACAAAAATATGTTAGATTCAACTCTAAATGAACTCTACTCGACTCTATTCAATTTATTTAGAGACCCACAAGAGTATTTTTTCTCTACTTTTTAGAAACATAAGTTTTTCCGAAACGTTAACTGGGATTTGTTATTTGCAAGGAAGACGGAGCCGCCATACAAGCCAAGCGTGGTAAGAGACTTGTGACATATATTGATGATAGCGTGTAATGTGGTGTAGTGTAGTGTGGTGTGGTGTGGTGTAGTGTGGTGTAGTGTAGTGTAGTGTAGTGTAGTGTGGTGTGGTGTGGTGTGGTGTGGTGTGGTGTGATGTGGTGTGATGCAATGCAGTGGAACAGAAAGTAAACGAATGTAATGGAACGGAATGGAATGGAATGTAACGGAATGTAATGGAACGGAATGTAATGTAATGTAACGGAACGAAATGTAATGGAACGGAATGTAATGGAACGGAACGAAATGGAACGGAATGTAATGGAACGGAATGTAATGGAACGAAATGTTATGGAATGGAACGTAATGTGATGGAACGAAATGTAATGTACTGGAACGGAATGTAATGGAACGAAATGGAATGGAACGGAATGTAATGTAAATGTAATGGAACGGAATGTAAATGTAATGGAACGGAATGTAATGGAACGGAATGTAATGTAAATGTAATGGAACGGAATGTAATGGAACGGAATGTAAATGTAAATGTAATGGAACGAAATGTAATGTTATGTAATGGAACGTAATGTAATGTGATGGAACGAAATGTAATGTAATGGAACGGAATGTACAGTAAAATGTAATAGGAAGTAATATAATGTAAAGTAAAATGTAATGTGTTGTAATGGAACGGAATGTAATATGTAATGTAATTAATTGTTTGTTTGGTTTCAGACGGGAGAAGAAGACGTCAGTCAGTTTGATACAAAGTTTACTAAACAGACACCAGTGGATTCCCCGGATGATTCTTGTCTAAGTGAAAGTGTCAATGATATATTCTCCGTAAGTTATGCACATGTTTTTCGTTAGTTATGGTTCTCAAGCTGGTTGTATAAAAAACTCTTAATTACGATTTTATCGCCAGTCTCTTGATTTAAGCGTTTTATGATGCGGTTTTGTTATTTTGCCGTGTTGCAAGTTGCAAGAAAAGTTGGATGGGTTATACTTTTGCAACTTGCAACAAAGTTCGCAAGTTACTGAACGTGTAACACCCTTCCTGCAACTTGCGAGTTGTTTCTTTCCATGGGTAAATTTGTTGCAAGTTGCAAGAAAAATCGCATCGTTTAACATCACCTTAAATAGTGATTAAACTTGTATAATTATACTTGTGTTTTTTCCCCACAGGGGTTTACCTATGTTGCGCCGTCCGTGTTTGATGCGGTTCATAAAGATATTCTTAGTTTAAGGTAAGTATTTGACCGACACTGTGGATCTTCTTGCTGTTTTGTGTATTGGTTGGTTGGTTGTTTGTTTGTTTGTCCTTTTTTCTTATGTTTGCTTGTTGTTTTTTTTGTATTTCAGACCTTCACGTCTTGCACATACTCCTACCAGGTAATAGAAACTATAGAAAATATTGCAACGCTTACATTTACATGGCTTCGGAAGCGCGTACGACCATAGAGATCATATAAATACTAGAGGGGGCATCCTATCTTAATTTCAGCCAACCGCGGGTAACCAATTGAACGCCGCCATCTTGGATTTTTTTGGAGGCAAACATTAGGCAAACAAAGGACTGGGTCTAGTACATTTGCCAACCAATTGACTGAAATATCCCGCAAATGCCCCCTCTAGTATTTATATGATCTCTATGCGTACGACCTATAAATTTGCAACCTTATCTCTCCGCCAGCATCTAAGCGTCAGTAAGCTCAATGGTGAGAACGTCTAACCGGTCATTAGAATGTTGCAGGTTCGATCCATGTCCAGGGCTCAGAAACGTTTTCCGAGTAGTTGAGCTCGACGAACTTACATTACTACCACTCCTAAAGTCACGTGGTACTTTTCATTTGAATTTAGTCCGTTACGTGTAAACGGTGACACCGAAGTCAAATTTGGATTTGAGGACGTTTGGAAGCCAAACAGAGTTCCGAATGGTGGTCAAAGAAGCAGCCCGGCTAAGAGAACCCTAGAGTTCACCAGAGAAGAATGCAAGAAAATGGACATAGAAGCAGGTACAAGTTCTGGATTTTCTGGCCAAACTTTTGCCAAGGTGCCTTGTCCGCGTCCTGGGCCTGCTCGTATCGAGGCAACTAGGTGACTCGTCGTCAAGGTAGCAACGTCTGCGATTAATATTTGATCTCACCACTGACCTAACTGATATATAACTGGACTGCAGGTGCTATCAATGACTGACAGAGAGAGTGATCGATCCAATGGGCCTTTCTCTCATGGTAGTAACCGCTGGAAATTATTTATAACTGAGTTGATCGGACTGCGGGCGCGGCTGAGCCCGCAATCAAGGAACGTAATAGAATGAGGTCAGCGGTCGCTACCACGAAAGAAAAGACCAGTGGAAAGGACCCATAGTTGTTCGGTTACCCGCAGTCCAGTTACATATATATTTACAGGTCAGTGTATCTTAGGAGATGAAGGATGGTAACTAAGCACGAATCGTGTAGACAATTTTTCACGCTGTCTGCAGGCTCAGAAGCGTATGACCTTTGTGCAAGGACAAGGTTCTTAAAAATCTAGATCTTATATATTTATTAATGGCCAATGCTATAAATTGTTTTCATTGAATATAAATTGGCCTCTATGACCTCATTTTAGAGTAAAAATTCTTATGAATTTCTCTTATGAAAATGAATTCATAATAGCCAATATTGGTTCCGGTTTTAAAGTTATAATTGAGTAGAGTAAGGCCAATTTCATATTCAGAACATAAGCAATCATTTATAAAATTGCACATAATTTTTGACATTGAAAATCCTGAGTTGTCTACATCCCTGGCGGTTCGTTCTGGGTGCCCACAAACAGACTTCATTTGTTTCCTTCCTGAACCGCTGACAAAATGAGGTTTGTTTGCGGGCACCCACGACGAACGCCTGTGGTGTAGGCAGACCGGAAGAATCTTGTCCTTGTACAGAATTTTAGAATACATTTAGCACGCGAACATTGCGCGCATGTGATTTTGCGGTATTCACTGACCATATATAGAAGAAATGGATCGACCAACCTCGCCCCCAGGTCATTCGTGAAACAAGATGACGGCCAGGCGAGAGAACGTCCTTGTAAGGTCTGGACATCATGTGGCGAATTTCTTCCCAATATATTTTAAAACAATTTTCTCGCCCGTTGAAAACATTGATTCTGTGTTAAGCGAACTGTGAAAAATACACAAAATATCATACTCTAAGTTGTTGGTTCTTCCATCATGCTGAACTCACCCGAAAATCTTCTAAATGCAACGAAACATTGCCTATGAAACGAATATGACAAAGAACACTTAAAATGACAAAGTAACAATTTTTTTGCAATTTTTCGTTTCCTTGCTTCGTTGTCGAGATATTTCTGTTTGTTTGATATATGAACTGACGAACCATCTTAACGTCACACACGCATACTGAGTTATCAGAGAAGGTTGTATATATTTGTTATTATCAAACATAATCACTTGAATATTCTACATGTTTGGTGTTGTGTGAGACACACCCACACGCTTCGAATTGATTTGGTTTGATAAGTACTATTTACAGAATGAGTGGCCGTTCTGTATTGGGGTATACCGACACGAGGCGAAGCCGAGTGCCTGTATCCCGATACAGAACGGATACGAATTCTGTAAATGACTTCTAAAACGCCTATTAAGGTAACTAAACAAAAATAAATCATGTTAGGCTATGATTATTAAATTGGTGATAAGAGCATGCGCTTTAATTTAATATTAGTCCCACATTTTCTATTCTAAGTGACGTGGCATAAATGGCCTTACTGGTCATCATTTGTTATTAATTCAACAAATGTTGTTGGGCAACAAATGTTTGCATCTTCATCTTGTTGAGGACGCTACCAGCGTTCCTCACTCAAGATAGTTGAATGCGAAGTGTCTGTACACTTGCTACAGAACTGATATGATCAGTGTCTGTAAATGTGATACAGAACTGATGTTTTTTTAAACAGTTCTGTATCACATTTACAGACACTGATATCAGTTCTGTACCGGGGTAAACAGACATTGATTAAACCTTAATTTCTTTTGAATTTTCCTCATGAATTATTAATAAGTTTTAGAATAGCATTTTAAGTTTAAAGTTTTCCGACAACTCATTATTCACGTGTGACGTCAAGATGTTTAATTTACATATCAAACAACTTAAAGGCACAGTGTCACTATAGTCAATCGAGATATGGTCTGGAAACTCGGCAAACTTCAAAGCGCCTATAATGAGCTGTGATTTTATGTTGAACCATACCTTACACCGTGCACATCCTTTGTTTTAGGTTTATTAATATTTAAATAGCACGGTTGAGTGTGGAACTGAAACGTTGCTATTGGACAATTCGTTCATTATACTAAAATACAATGTGTTCGGTGACCGTGCACAAAAATGCATAAAGGCGAACAAAAAGATAGACCAAAGACTTTAGCTGAGTTTCCAGACCATATTCCGATTGACTATGGTGTCACCATGACGCAAACTTGACAAACTTCGCGGACAAATTCAAGTTGTGTGCTGTCCGCCATCTTGTTGTAATATTGGGTCTAATTAACTAGGAAATTGGTGACGTCACAACCAGGGTAAACCTGATGAAACTACTCCGTGGATGACCAAATTTCCACGGAAGGCTTTTTAAATGTTGTGGGTCAATTTAAAATGGAAATAGCACAACAAAATCGAGTTTCTAGCTCATAATGTCATAAGGTTGGCAAGATAAAAATTTCAGTTTACCCTGCTTACGTCGTCACATGCATATCGAAAATAATTCCAAGATGGCGGACAACACGCTGTTTTTGGTCAAAATATTTCCAAAACCAAAACATACGAAAAAATTGTAAAAGGTCTTCTTATACCATTTGACGAGTTCTTTCAAATGAGACAAACTTAATTTTTATTGCCAATACCCTTTCAAATAAGACAAATTTAATTTTCGCTTCAAAGGCACTTCAACGTCCCTCCGCCAAAATTCTCTCGCTAGGCCTCGACATCATCTTGCTCCACGAACGGTTCCGAGGGCGAAGTTGAGGAACGACTCAATATGTCGAACTCGCGTCATATATTTGAGTATAACTAAAAGTGAAAACGCATGCGCGCTTAGTCAGACAGTTGCGTTAGTATTATTTCAACATTATTATTTAGAACAATCAATCTTCCACAATTTATTTACTTATCGAATCAACGTTACGTTTTGTTGTTTGTTTTTTTACTTAAGAGACGTGTTAGTGCATTCGCCTGCAGAACTATATTTTTACGTTTTATCCAGCCTCGTTCCCAGATTACCGAGAAGGGCCTGGGAACGAGGATGACGTTTTACCTTACTTCAAGCGCACGAGGCCCAGGCTCCCCTTTCCCTGCACGCCCTCCTTAAGGTGGCTCCCTACGGTTTCTTGAAAAGTGGGAAAATGCAAATTTTAACCTCGAAAAATGCGCATGGGTATTTCGTAAATGAATGAAACTAAAGTTATGCACAGAATAACGCTTAGGACATGAAATACGGTTAATAATATATATATACATGTCCCCATACATATATAATAAAGACATTTTAACAATGACTTTCGATACTTGGAATTTCTCTGCGGATTTTTAGGAATTTTTTGGGGCTATTTTATAGGGATTTGTTGGAATAATTATGAATTTTTCAGAGATTTTATAAATTTTCCAGAGATTTTTTTTAAGAATTTTTGGATTTTCAATAATTTTTCGTAATTCTTGGACTTTCAAAGTCCGTAGATTCTCATAGGATTTTCAGATTCTTAGAAACTTTTCGACAATTTTTCGGGGTTTTTTGTGAACATGATTATCGATTTTCCAAGAAATTTATGGATTTCCAAAATAAATTTCGATTTTCGGGGATTTTAATGATTTTCAAGAATTCCCGTGGACTTTTGGATTTTTTTGCGGATTTTTCGGCACGGTGTACGAGATTTTTGAAGGGACCAGTTATTCGATTTATTGAACAGGGGAGCGCGTGGATAGGGGGAGCTTGGGTCTCTTGTGTTTCAAACTATAAACAGTATCGTCTTTAAAGAGATTGTTGCCAAATTAGGGTTCCAGAATATCCATAGTTAATAGAAAATATACATGGTTTGGAAGCTCGACAAAAGTCATTGTTTTATGTTTTTGTTCAGGTTTATGGAAATTTTTGCACTTTCACGGTTACTGAACACATTGTGTTTTCTGTATAATGAAGCAGTCATCCAATAGCAACGTTTGGGTTCAATCACTCAACCGTACTGTTTAAATATTAATAAACCTAAAACAAAGGATTTGGCACCTTGATGTACCTTTCAACATGAATCGTAGCTTGATTGTTAACCGCTTTGAAGTTTGCCAGGTTTCCAAACCATGTATATCTTCTATTAACTATGGAATATCTTATTTATTTTCCAGAGCTTAATATAGCTGATGTGATGTATAATAATATGTCGAAGTCAGTAGTACTTTGTTACTGAGGTAATTTATTAATACAGTCAGAGATATTTTATATATAATTATTATATATTACGAGAAACAAAATGCAGTTTCATATTTTTTAATTATTAAAAAACTGGACTTTAGGAAAAAGGATAAGAAACCGGGAACCACAGAACATAAAATACGACATAATTTGGAAAAATAAAGATAGAAAGTTCAGATCAAATGAGTGTTTATTTTTGAGTTGTACGTATAGATCGTTTGCCCATGACGTCACGTCCGCCATCTTGGTTGATTTTTCTGTTGACAAACACTGTTGACAAAGCGCTGACCGCCATGTTTGTTTTGGCACGGGTTTGGAAAATTAACTAGAAATCAGCCAAGTTGGCGCCCAGTACTACGTGATTGCAAACAATCTATACATGTAGTGTACAGTAAACACCCGCGTGTAAGAACCTGTAGGCAGAAATTTTGGATTTTAATACCCCAAAATATAAGAACCTGTTTAGCCAACCAAAGCCACAAGGTTCTTATATGAAGAGTCACTCTGAATAATGAAACAGTGCTGTAGCCAAAATGTGGGACTATAAAATATAAATTTGCTATATATTTGGCCCTTCCATAAAAATATCATTACAGAAATTACATACATACAGTATAATCTCTCTATAACAAAGTGGTTTATATATCTGGTCATATAACAATAGCATTTCCCTTAAAGAAATTTTAAGAACCTATTAAGAACCTATTTTACCTAAATTGTCAGTAATTACCCCAAAATATAAGAACCTACCTTGCCAGACTTGAAAAAATCTAGGTTCTTACACGTGGGTGTTTACTGTATGTGATTTAGTAGGTCAATGGTTAGAGCGTCTAACCGGTCATTACAAGGTTACATGCTTTTGGAGGACGGTTTCCGACAGAGTTGGAAAAAAGCCTGCGGGGACCAGCCGTCAGAAAGGTTTACTAGTGAAAAGGGTTCAAAGTGGAAAGACGTTAAACATCACTAAAACCATTGACTATATATTGTTTTAAAAAAGTAGAGTGCTGCGTAGGCAGTGTTTTAGGTAGAGCAAAGTGAAAAGGTGGAAAAACTGGCGAGATTAGTTTTATAAACTAAACTAACCTTATTTATACTGGATAACTCTATCAGTTATATCTAAACTGTTATCCTCAGAGGTCCAGTAAGGGCCCACCCTCATTGGTCCAGTGTTACTACAGGAAGAAACCGGAGTACCCGGAGGAAACCTGTGGTGTTTGGTAGAGTCAAACTGGAAGCACTCTTCTCACATGCGGCCAAGGTGAATTTTTTTTAATCAGATAACTGCACCTTGCAGTTATCGAACCCGGCTCGCAGAGGTGAAAGGCACGTGTACTAACCACTGTGCCACCAACACCTCCTTTTTATAACGCAATACTGACGTTTCGAGCGGAGCCCTTCACCACACGATTCATCATAACTCATTATGCACATGTGACGTCAAAATGTTTAATTTTCATATGGCCAAACAAACTGAAATATCCCAAGAACGAAGCAAGGAAACGAAAAACTGCAAAAGATGTTACTCTACCATTTTAAGGGTTCTTTCAAATAAGACAAACTTAATTTTTTATATATGCACTTTACCCTGGTCGCATAATTTTGAAAATGGGTGTAACCAGGGACGCCCTAGGATGAAAAGTGTTCGGCTTTGGATGCCCAAAATTTAAAAGATAAAGGAAATTATTCTCAATGATTTGCCTAAAATATACATTTTTACGAAAGGTAGGTTATCAATATCACTAAATTTTCGGGGGGAGGGAGTTCGGGGGACTATCATGCACCATGGATATTGGACGCCCTCTCTCAAAATCCTGGCTATAAGCCTGGGTGTAACCTTGCTAAGGTCTATACTTATTTAGATAATTAAATATAAGAAAGTTATAACAGCTACAAAGAAGAAGACGGATTTCAAGTTATCGAAAAACAGTGAAAAAGTACTCACACCCACGTTTCCTCTTACGCGTTTTCCGTATCCTCTCAAGAGAATCTTTTCTTGTCAGCCTATAAAACAAAGACAATAAATAGTTCGAATTCCAACGAGAAATAAATGGACGACGCCCAATTGCATTTTTTTGTGGTGGTGGTGGTAGAAGGGGGGTTGCCAAGATTTGCCAGATTTTTCCCCCCACATTTTACAGATTTTTTTTCTCTAAAATTTTTAACTTTTTCAAAAAGTTAGATTTTGGACCGAGAATGGGCTGGTTTCTATCGCAAGATAGGTGTTCGATGTATGTTTAAATTGTAATGTTTTATCCCAAATGCTGAACACCCGTTACTCAAACATTGGCGCAGGAAGCAAGTTGCAGATGTTGGAGGGCACAACTTCAAAAGGGCATTTTGTTCGGGGGGGGGGGGATATAGAGCTTCAAAACTAAAAGACACTTGAAGGATATGTTTTATCAGAAAAAGGGCACTTCACAGCATAGTTGGGGAGGCCCGTGCCCCCCCCCCCCCCCGCCTACGCCCCTGTACTCAAAGTCCATAAGTCCGATACTGTCTAATTATCTTGAATTAGCCAGCAATAAAAAGCTGTATGCCATTGGACCCTTGCCGCAGCCATGCCGCCGACTCTTACGGCTATATGGAAACCAGGCTTTATGATGAACCGTACCTTGTGCACATCCTTTGTTTTAGGTTTATATTAATATTTAAATAGCACGGGTGAGTGATTGAACTGAAACGTTGCTATTGGATAATTCGTTCATTATACTAAAATACAATGGGTTCACTGACCGTGCACCGTGCCCAAAAATGCATAAAGGCGAACAAAAAGATAGACCAAAGACTTTTTTAGCTGAGCTCGAGTTTCCAGACCATATTTTGAATGACTATGTGGTAATGACGTAGCTAATATACGGAGTTTTCTGATTGGCTATCCAAGTAACCAATCCGGCACATTTTTAATTATGAATTCGTTTCGTTTGGGCATAGCCAATCGAGAAATGATCTGGAAACTCGGCAAACTTCAAAGCGCCTATAATGAATGAGCTGTGATTTTATGTTGATACTGACCTCACCATCTACGAACCTTTTATTGTTTTTCGCTTATTAATACTTGAGCGATTACCTCTTTGCCCACCGTATCGTTCGTTGATTTGAACGAAGCAGACTTCAGCATTTTACTCTGTCTAACCCCGGACGATTTTACTTGTCAAGTGGAGAGCCCTCGGTAATGAAGGAGTTAAACTCAGGGGGCCTTTACACGAGCCCGGGTTGAGAGCCAAGTCAGCCAACCCGGGTCAACCCGTCTACGAATAAACCCCTGTTAGCGTTTACACGATAGCCGGGTCAACCCGGTCGACCCGGGTTGGAGAGTTGCGGAACTTTGGTCAATTCCTTCATGTAAACACGGATTGACTTGACCCGGGCTCGTGTAAAGTGTTGGCAATATCATAATTTGTGTTGAGAAAAGCTGACCTGGGTTGGGAAAAGCTGATCCGGGAGTTGGGAAAAAAGCAGCCAACCCGGGTTCATGTAAACACGAAAAAAGAATAACCAGGGATGGCGAGCTGACCCGGGCTGGCACTCAACCCAGGCTCGTGTAAAGGCCCCCTCAAACGCTGCTATTGGATGTTTTTGCTTCATTATACCAAAACTCATTGTCTTCACCGTGCAAAAGTTTACATAAACGTGAATATAGATAGAACAAAGTGAATATGATAGAACAAAGACTTTCGCCGAGTTTCCAGACCATGTATCTCAATTGACTATGCTTTGGGTTAGGTTTTCTAAACCAATCAGAAAGCTTACTATGTATAGGTTCTACACTGGTTATTAGAGAGCTTAAGCATATTAGGCGTTTTTGAGACACGGACGGTGACCGGAAGAACATGGAACTACTGAACCGCGTATTCTTTGAAAAGACTTTTTTACCCAAAACAAAGGCTATGAATAACATATCTAAACTGTTAGCTCATAAGGTTAAATTTCATCTTTATTCCTTTATTTTATATTGTAATGTAATGAAGTTATCCCCCTTAACATACAAGTTTCAGCCTACTTTAAAAGTATGTCTCATTGTAGTAAAACAACGATGACAGGCCTCAACGTTCTAGAAGTTCCCGTCGTCTCAAGAACGTGAAAATGCTCTCAATGACGTCTTGTGTAGAACGACGACGGCGTTCTCTTTGCTCTTGGAATTTTAAATTGCTCATTATCATTGTTTTGAATGAAAAATGCTATTGTGATTACAACGCCGTCCGTGGCTGTAAAACGTCTGTTGCTTAAGCTCTCTATTAACCCCGAGGGCCGCAGACCCGAGGGTAATAACCAGCGTAGTGACCGAGGTTAAGGTCAATAACCGACTTAGTTTATTCATGACACAGACGATATTTAACAAAAAAATGGTATTCTAGACGTAGTTTTAAAGCGATATAGTAGGTCATTTAATATGCAAGGTCAATAACCTATTTATTAACCGCGGCACATCAAAGATAATTTATGCATGAATAAGCTAATGCTACGTAATGACCCCACTTCAAGGCTATATACATGCACGTGCAGCACACAAGCGTTACAAGAAAATACATTATCCATTGTAATATACAAAATGTCTCTATATTTTACAATTTTGTTCAGCATAATTATAATTCGAGAAGAAGAAAAACAGATATATGGCAATGCAGTATAATCCCAGCTAACTTCTAATGTTAGTGATGACATAAATTACAATGATGAGCAGACACTCGAAAATCAAAAGATGAAACCGAAAAAGCACTTCAAGTAATATTCAAGCTATAAAACAATGAAGACGCCATTTGAAGTGTGGTAATATTCAAACTTTTATAAAACCCAACAGTGATCAAGTGAAACTATAGTGGCATACCGTATCAAATAGTGAACAAGGATTACTATAAGCTTGGTTCTATACACTATATATTCGAATACAGGGTCGCTTTTTGTTTAAAACTAATTTGGAGAGATGAAGAAAACTAGAACAGAATATTGTACAAAAGTGAGGGCTGGAAGACGAACTAAGGAGAAAAAAGGTAAGGGTTGTTTTAAGCTAGCTTTAATACGATTGTTCACACATCAGATCTCATGCTGGCGTGATGAATACAAGGGGTAGTTTTGCTGAAGGATAAACCGTGGTATGGCTATAGCCAACTCGCTTTACTGAACCCATGACATGGATAATTTCGGCCTTGTATGCATGTGAGCTGGAAATTTATTTGGAAACCAGACAGTGCTAAAGAGCGCTGCCCTGTTTGTTTCGTGTCAAAAACTTCGGGTTGAAAACGTCGCTTATTATTGATTCTACACGAACGAACTAAAAAACGAAATAATGAACGAACGCACAGGTAGAATATATAAAGCGTTGCTATAACTCGACCTTCGTCAGAGCACCGCAATATCACCTTAATAGTCAGTTAAAATCAAAGTTATACATTGCAACAATTTAAGTGCTGAATTGCTCGTATCTTTTACAATAAGTCATTAATACTTTGACATATTTAAAACTACTTTAACATAAGAAAGTTAAAATCCTACATATATAGTAATTAATTAATTCGCGTGACTTCGGACATGTTTATAGCATTTGTGTATTCGGCATCTCTGCGCGATTCGTGAGCACTATATATAATTATAAGCAACAATGCTTTTCGTTGTCTCGCGTTGGATTTCTCTTATTTCGCGGTCGAGGAAATGAATAGGAGTCTAGAAAATTCCGAGTAGCTGTTTTTCGCCCGGATGAAACACTAATATACATCGAGGGGGTTACCGTTTTTTCCGAACAAAACATACTCCAATGTTTCGCACTTTCGAGAAAAACTCTAAGTGTTTCAAAGTGAACCGCGACTCGTGAGGTATAAACTGAATATTGACAGGGGTAGCTGGGGTATATGCATTGTGAAAAGACTGGACATGGTCTTAAAAAGCCCTAATCAAACGAGGACGCAAGTTGGCAGTCACAAATTTCTGTGGCGGTCGTTCGAACACCCAAATTAACAAAATAAAGGTTTCATGAGTGTTTTAAACAAGTTTTAACTTTGTTAAAACGATAGCGTGACTGCCAACTTGCGTTCTCGCTTAATTAGGGCTTAAAGCCCTAATTAAACGAGAACGCAAGTCATCGCAAGTTGGCAGTCACGCTATCTCAGCCAGCCGCTCTGAATAGTTTCCCGAAAATATCATGTACCGTGACAAAGTTAAAACTTGTTTAAAACACTCATGAAACCTTTATTTTGTTAATTTGGGTGTTCGAACGACCGCCACAGAAATTCTGACTGCCAACTTGCGATGACTTGCGTTCTCGTTTGATTAGGGCTTTAGACCCCGTTTACACGGTGCCGGTACAATTTGAAAACGGAACAAAATCATGCCGGTGTGTAAATACAGGCCAAAAAGTCTTGTGTTTGCACGGTGCCGGTATAATATAATGACGGATTAGCATGTGACTATTCTCTTCCAATGAGAATTGAGAAGACTTTGTGAATACTGCTGACCCGAATACTGTGGTCGTATATATCGTGATTACCGTTATCAAACTGTTACGGCACGGGCGTTTACACGATACCGGTTAGTGTTCCGTTTTCATTTCATGCCGTCAAGGAACCCGTCTTCATTTTGTGCCGTTTTCATGTCATTTTTGTGCCGGTATCAAAAATCCGTTTTCAAATTGTACAGGCATATCGTGTAAACGGGGTCTTAATTGTAAACCTGCGTATATAGGAAACTGTAGCCTGTAGCGGGCTCACGCGATTGATTAGGATCGCACTGCCACTGTGGTTTTGAAACTTTTGCATAAACTAAATTTACAAAGAAGAATTGGTTTAGTTTAATTAGATGTAAACGAATCTTAACATTAATTCAAATCTCCTTTTGCGGTCGAAAAAGGAATTTCGTGACACGAGTCAGCTCGGTTAGCCGGGATCATGTAAACACGCAGCCCCTAAGATGGAAAATCTTCTACTCAATTTTGATTTTATCTAGAAGTACTTTCCGTATGAGGAAGTACAGCGTTCTTATTAAATCAATATCTCATCATGTTCCAGAGATATTCAGGTTTTTGTAACATGCAAATGAGATGCCTTATGATGTCATCTACTCCACACAGATCAAACAAACTTCCCCAAATGAGGAATATATCAAGCAATAACTGTGTACATTGCAATTGATACCATTTGTATTAGAACAGCTTCAAAGTTTCAGCACAATCTACGTATTATTTCCATAGATATTCCTAGCTCCCAGTCACCAAGGAGATAGTCTAATTGGCGCGCCTCGCGACTAAATGGCGCGAGTAGCGACTAAATGGCGCGCCTCGCGACTAAATGGCGCGAGTAAACTTTTGTCGCGGGCTTTTGTTCCGGCTTTAATTTTGCCTGGGTCTTTTTCTCCGGTTTTGCTACCGGGAGACAAAGAACCTTAAAATATAGATGCATTAACTCAAATTTCCTCAGCGTGTGTTCAGTTGTTTACGCACAGCGAATGGACAGCGATCATGATGTATCTTCTAAACGCTGTAATCGTCTGTCGTTTCTTTATATCGCGCTCCGTCCAACTTACCAATATTACTTAGCCGACTTCTATCGATTTTCATGTCGACAATTATTGTGGCCGAATATTAGTCCATATTTGATAAATATCTTAGCTTGCTGTCAATGTTAACGGAAAAGATATTACCCGACCAAAGCTTATACTTTATGCTAATTTTCGCCCTGTATATATAGTATCAAATTGACAAAACAGCATTCACATACCATTTATTAGGTAACGTATATAGTATACAAATATAAAATAACAAGTCATTTTTGCGCGCCGTGCGTCTTTGCGTCTTTCCTCACTAAATGCACTTATTAGTAAATAGCTTGGCAATACTTTTATGACAATACACCTCGACGCGGTACCTTTATTCTACTTTCTGACTCGTGTTCAACTGATTAGAGTGTTGGAACAAGGATTCGCGTTATATTAGAGGTTTTTTTTGTTAGAAGCCGGCATGTCAAAACGTTTGTACAGTGAAGTTGTTTCAGGTATAGCTCTAGCGGCTCGGAAAACGAGTATTTTTTGGCTCCTGTATTGTCAAAAAGGAAAGAAGAATCTGCAGGTTCTATAAAGGTCAAGAATGGTTAGAATGTTCTACACATACACGTGAACTGGCTTGCTGCTTATCAGATAGAAGACGAAGACGTTACTGTTCAGAAGGCATTATCTCTAAGCCAGGTGAAATGTTTAAAGATTTTTTATCTTATTTCAAACTTAGCCACAACAATCAAAAAATCTTCCTCCGATTTCCAAATACTGATTAAATATTGATTTCTTTCGAATTTTCTTCATGAATTATTAATGAGTTTGAGAATAACAATTCAAAAACTATCCTATTAAAATACCAGCAGGCTGAAATTTGGCAAATTAAATCCCGCGACATATAAGGAGAAGGCCAATTTAAGACATTTAATAATGCATATATAAAAAATATATATTGCGGCCATCTTTATGAAAACGGTGTACAAGAATATGTGACAACCGTCTTTCAAAATGAAATGCCCGTCTAGGCGTCTACTAGGACATACTTAAAGCGAATATCAGGAAGCAAGTTGAAATATGAAAGGTATATATAATATGCGTCACAAATCTGAAACTCCTCCACAGAGGCTTCTTGAGCTTTTTTGAGCTCTTCGACATATAGGGGTTGAATATTGCAGAGTTTATAGACTATAGAGCAGAGTAATGCGGTAGAGGGCAATGGGGAGCGATCTTCATAAATTCATTACTCTGTGCTCTATAGTCTATAAACTCTGCAATTTTAAACCACTATATATTGAAGAGCTCAAAAAAGCTCAAGAACCTCTGCGGAGGAGGGAGAATCTGAAACAAAACAAAGAACGTTAACTCTAGATATTGTGACGCTAAGGAAACAGAAAAAAAAGTAAAAAGACCCCAGCAACGCCTTTATATATAGAGAGCCGATTACATGAGACGATCGACTCAATTCAATAGAAACAGAAATGTTTCGTATTGCTTATATAAGTATGTAAATAAATGAATTGCTGTCTGAAACATGAAGCGAGTAAGGAGGTGCACGAGAGTTTTATCGTAGTAATTAACCGTTGTCCTTATCTGACTACAATTGGAATGACCAGAGTGTGGGCGCAGCTGAGCCCACATTCAAATAAAAAACAGAATCAAGTCAACGGTCGTTACCATTAAAAAGGAACCATATTTACGCCATCTTTGTTTGGTCAGTTTTTGAACAGGATCTGCAATGCAATCATACAAGCAGAAAACCATGACAATGAGCCCACTGATTATTCCGCTGATATTTTTTCGTGCTTATTAACATGCATGTAGTAAACCAGAAATCGTCAATTAATTAGTGTGCAATTAATTAGTGTAGAAACGCAGCCCTACGCAAGTTCACTAGCCTCTTTGCTATTCGGTGCCACCCTGGGTAAACTAAAGTCTTTACTTACTAAGTTAGTGTATAGTTTAGTAAATGAATGACTGACGTTTCGAGTTTCAACGTCCTTAACGGCGGTCATCTTCAGAGCCTGGTTTGTCCGGCCACACCATAAATCTGACCGATACTTGATTTACACTTGACTCGAGAATGACAGCTGCTGAGAAGGAAGGGAAATACGGGTGGCATGTACCCTTATAGTGTCTCTCATCACTGCATGGGGTACAAAGTTAAGCCAGGTGCGACGAAGTTATTAGCGTTGTATATACTTTAAGATTTAGGATCGTACCTTCAAAGGCCCTTCAAAATGCTACAATGCAATGTAAATTGAAGCATTTAATAGAAGCCACTATATATTGACTACCGTATCCGTTTCAAGCGCTCGGTTTATGACCTTCAAGACACTCCAGGTCTGCTAAAACGATTGTAGTGTCTGAGCTGAAGTCAACGACTCAACGGTAAAGAACAGCTTCCAGCTCTAAGCGTGTTCACGTCGTCCTGAAGACGTGAAAATGCTCAGAGTGGCGTTGTTTACAGAACGGGGACAGTGTTGAAAATACTCTTAGGATGCGTTCTCTGGCTTTTTGATCAACAATTCATCTCTTCTCTTGTCGTCTCGTCTCTTCTCGTCTCGTCTCTTCTCGTCTCTTCTCGTCTTTTCTCTTCTCGTCTCTTCTCGTCTCTTCTCGTTTCTTCTCGTCTCTTCTCTTCTCGTCTCTTCTCTTCTCTTCTCGTCTCTTCTCGTCTCTTCTCTTCTCGTCTCTTCTCGTCTCTTCTCTTCTCGTCTCTTCTCTTCTCTTCTCGTCTCTTCTCGTCTCTTCTCGTCTCTTCTCTTCTCTTCTCGTCTCTTCTCTTCTCGTCACCTCTTCTCGTCTCTTCTCTTCTCGTCTCTTCTCGTCTCGTCTCTTCTCGTCTCTTCTCTTCTCGTCTCTTCTCTTCTCGTCTCTTCTCTTCTCGTCTCTTCTCTTCTCTTCTCGTCTCTTCTCTTCTCGTCTACTCTCTTCTCTTCTCGTTTCTTCTCGTCTCTTCTCTTCTCTTCTCTTCTCTCTCTTCTCTTCTCTTGAAAGCCGCGTCGTAGCTACTACTTAGGTGCACGACTGTCTGGGAAAAATCCCGTTCTGATTCCCAATCTTGAGCCGACTCGTGTGATTAACGACTGCGTTGTTGAAGTTGGTCTCTCCTGTGGTTCGAGGATTTTTCTCCGAATTCACCGGCTCTCCTCCCAATGTAACATCATCATTTCGATCTTAGCCGACCTAATTAGCTGTGATCCGTTGGTCTGACCACTGACATGTGTCGTATTGTGCCGGTGGCCGCCCGGAGCGCCTTTGGAATACACAGGATATGAACAGCTAGAAATCTCACAAGCTTGTTACAAGATGCGGTTCTCTACAGGCTTGTGCAGCAAGTCTATTATTATACAAGTCGTAACAATGCTGTTCAATTCACCAAGCCATCCCCCGCAACAGGATTGCCTGCACCGGTCAACAAAACTTGCTATAAACTCGGATGTGGCAAAATTGATGTAGCTCGACGTTGTTGATACAATCTGTAATAATTGCTGTAAGAAAGTAAACGTCACAACAACTTGCAATAAGCCTGCGAACAAACAGTTACAAGATTCGGTTCTAACAAAGTGAAACTGGATGAATCATGAATGCAGAATTGGTACAACCTGCATGTGCGATGGTTGTATCATCGGCTAGGCCACACTACCTCCAACTACACACGTAAAAACGCAGTCTGATCAGCTCCCCCCCCCCCCCCCCCTAATGGTCTCCAAGACCGTTCTCGTGAAAAGTTTAAATCCGTTGAGAAACTTGTAGGGGGGGCCGGCGCCGGTTTACATTGTTTTAAGGCCAAGTGAGTAGACCAATAATGTGTTATATATTTAGCACTGAGGCACGCATATGCTATAAATTACAATACTAAGGTATATACAAAATGCCTCCAACTTGTTTTTACATTTACGACTTGTTTATAAATAAATCTAAAGATATTCTGACGTGTATCATTCTATGTTCTGGTTTGATTTCAACAAAATTATGTAATTTATGGCTTTTGGATTGCTCTTAAATACTTGCCTCAAAATGCAGGAAATAGTGTTTCAGAGACCCTAGATTTCAGAGATCCAAAATTTTCCGGGGGGCATGCCCCCGGAACCCCCAGGAGATCAAGGTTCTTGCCCCCCCCCAAACTCAAGACCCTGGCTGCGCTACTGCCTTTTCGTAACACAATAAGTAATACTTATTGTCTCAGCACAAGTTATGTCGGTCTATAGATCAACTTGTACATCATATAGTATAACTATTGACTTGATTGAAAATTAAACCGCTCTTTCGGCCATACATATCAATACTGGAAAGAACAGATTCAACAGGGTGAAAACAATGGCAAGTTAAAGTGTTTATGAAACGAAAATTAAGTTTGTCTTATTTGAAAGTACTTTTAAAATGACAAAGTAACACCTTTTGCAGTTTTTTGTTTCCTTACTTTGTTTTTAAGATATCACAGTTTGTTTTATAAGCGAAACTAACCAGTGACGTCACGACGTGCATAATGACTTACCGGGAAAGGTTATATATCTTTGCTATTATCAGACGGAATCACTTCGAAGCAGTTGTGTGTGTGTTCTTCCCTTACAACAACAAAAGTATACATTCTCAACTGATTTCGTTTAATAATAGCAAAGATATATAACCTTTCCCAGTAAGTCATTATGCACGTTGTGATGTCACTGGTTAGTTTCACATATAAAACAAACTGAAATATCTCAACAACGAAGCAATGAAACAAAAAACGGCAAAAGATGTTACTTTGTCATTTTAAAAGTACTTTCAAATAAGACAAACTTAATTTTCGTTTCATAAGCACTTTAAGAATTTTCAAAAAACTGAAAACTAACTTTGGTGTGAAAAATACCTTTCTGAAATTCACAATTTCAAACACCGTCAAGCTGTCACAAAATTAAGGATTTCAGCTCATAGATTACCTGTTGAAACTGGTCGATACAGCAATGTTTCATACAGTAATAGACTATGTAAACATTGCGTTCTTAACGAGATCGGGAATGAAGAACACTTTTTAACGTCATGTACAAACACAAAGTTCGCCGATCTCAGAGTAAATTTTATTGATAACCTATATAAAGTAAATAGTTCATTCAAATTGTTTAATTCCCAAGATATTTTTATGTACGTTATGTCTATGCAAGACAGAACAGTTATGGCTTTGGCAGGGAAATACTGTTTCGATGTTTTAACAATTTTTGATAACTTAACGTAGATAATAGAAATTAACTTTATATATATATGTAATATGTATGTCATGTAGTTGTAGTTAGTGTCACGTTTGTATCCTATATACCAAAGCTGGTATTGATGTTGTTGATCAAATAAACCTATCAATTGAAATTTGTGAATAGAGTGTTAGGGCCTGTTTATATGGAGCCGAGTTACCCAGCTAGGCGAGTTAGCACCCGGAAAGCCGAGTTGAAAAAAGTGAGTGTTTATATGAGACGAGTTACTCGGCAAAACCACCCACGCATTATAATGGTTTCACATTCCATGAGTAATTTCCGATTGTCTTCAAAACTGTTGACTTGATTGAAAATTGAACTGTTGCATGCTGGTAGGCTGCCTATATCAACTGACATCA
The DNA here is from genome assembly GCA_035771165.1 of Paragorgia papillata. Taxonomy (NCBI): domain Eukaryota; kingdom Metazoa; phylum Cnidaria; class Anthozoa; order Scleralcyonacea; family Coralliidae; genus Paragorgia; species Paragorgia papillata. Next base: position 4,997,983 of record JAWNZC010000001.1, on the reverse strand, counting down.
ATTTCTGTATGGTGTTACTTCTTAAGTCTTAAGGTGCTGTTACACGATGTGATTTTTCTTGCAACTTGCAGCAAATTTACCCATGAAAAAAAACCTCGCAAGTTGCAGAAAAGGTGTTACACGTTCAGCAACTTGCGATCTTTGTTGTAAGTTGCAGCAAAAAGTAGAACCCATCCAACTTTTCTCGCAACTTGCAACACGGCAATGATAACAAAATCGCAAGTTCCTACGGGGTGTTACACGTGCGATTTTTTTTTGCAACCTGCAACATTCAGGCTATTTGTTGCAAGTTGCAAGAAAAATCGCATCGTGTGACAGTAGCTTTACATTTTAGAATTGCTACACGAGAAATCGTTATTCAGTGATAACTTAACACTTGAAAAGTCTCACAACCTTTAAAATTCCCTATACTTTGTGACACAATGACTTCACATGCAGTATATAGGCTCTATAGTCTATCAGAGATCCTCGTACTAATGCTTATATAGATCAGTTTCACATGCAGTATATATACTCTGTCGTCTATATCCTCGTACTAATGCTTATATAGATCAATTTCGGTACAAAATGTATACAATTGTTGACTTGATTGAAACTTAAACCGCTGCTTGAGGCTATATCAATTGACGTTTCTGAACAGTGCAAATCCATATATTATAAGTACTACATGAGACCGTTCAGTGGTTTAGCGATAACTTTATAACACTGGGCAATTCCGACAAATCTCACAACCTCTAAGACTTGCTATACTTCGAAAAGCAATGCCTATATACAGCACCGTATTTGTACTAATGGCTATAGTATATATATAGAGAGAGAGACATACAGCTCACTTGATTGAAATTTGAACTACAGCAATGCGCATGCTTATAATCCGCGATGAATTGCGACATTAGGCCACTTTAGGCTATATCAATTGACATTTCTCAACAGTGCAAATCCCTTCATTTTAATATACGTAAAAAATCGTTTAGTGTCTAATGCATGATAACTTAATTTAACACTGTATGGAAATTCCCACAACCTCTAAGATTTGCTATACCGCTTCAGAAAGCAATCCCTTATAATACAGCACTCTATATATATACTTTCACTATATATGCCTGTTGATATACATATATAGAGATCAGTTTCGAAGCCTTCGATACAACATGTAGTATACACTGTTGACTTGTAGTATACACTATTGAAATTTGAACTGTAGCTTTAGGCTATACATTGTAGAAACGTTAATCCCTCATTTAAGTACATAAGAACTCATCCTAGTGATAACTGAACACTTTATTCATGAAGATGTATATACAGTATACATTGTACACATAACCCCCCGGGTCTCCCCAAGTGGTCAGGTTACGCCACTACACAACAATATCGCTTGGTCGATCATCCTAACTTGAGAAGTAAACAGTTATCTTGCCAGCGGTCAGCTATTCCTAACATTCACCACTGCATTCAAAGATCTCTTGGGGCGCTGGCACGCACTGACAGCGAGGGAAGCGAACTAAGCTGTGCTGGGCTGACGACTTCCAAGCCGGCCTTGGCATCTGTTAGCAATCCGAATCGGATATCGGGGTCGAAAGTGGCCGAGTCATCTCTCGTTATCAGCTTCAGTCTTGCTTCACTTTGCGATTGGAATTTGAGAATGCCAACGATGCGCCGGATGGCAATTTGTTTTCTCCATCCTTAATTGTTATTTCAGATCAATATTGACTCGAAGGTGAGTCACGCTTGGCTTACCGGAGACTTGTATCAAACCCACATTAAAGGCCAGCAGAGGCCCCGAGTGCTTCTTCGTGGCTATACACCGAGGGGAAAGGTGATATACCAACAGAGAGCGAGGACCAAGGGACGCTCAAGTGGCGACGAGAAGCGTCAACTTAAGCACGGTCGTTCAGTTCAAAACGGTCCACAGCGTACAGAACCTAAGATATAATTAGGTTGGGACCATGAAGACAACGATAATTATTTATTTTAAGCGATGATTCCGTGGAGGAGCTTTTAATCTGTAAAATCGTGATTATCATGAAAGAAATACCGAAAAAAATCACGCCGCCTTCGCCGTGGAAGGGACGAAAACCGTCAAAGCCGTGGTATGGCAACGTTCTCGATTGCCTCTTTCGACGAACAAGTAAGTTGATGCGAGAGTATAGTTCGCTTTGATGTGCTTGTGGTTATTTTATAGGGCTCGTATAGCCAGCCATAAAGTATAGCCGAGCAACGTAGGGTATATATATAGTATCGCCGGTAGGTTTGACGTATATATATCAACGTTGTTTTATCACACTGTCAGACGTTGATTAGGTTTGGTCGAAAGTTCGGGGAGTTCACGATCGATTAGCGGGATACCATAGCGATGAACTCGTGTATTTCTCGTGCGTCTATTGAAATAACACGGCCATTGGCCAAAAGGTTTGTTCAAAGAGTATATAGAGCTTCCAGATTGTCGCCTTCAATATCGCGAAAAGACGCTGCGACCGGAAGTAAGGGGCGACTTAAACAAGAGCAGACACACCAGCAATTTTCTTGTTTTTCCAGCGTTTCACCACACCGCGGGGGGAGAGTGTCGAAATTTCCATGTTTACTTCGCAGAAGTGCCCTAAACATATTTATGTTTAATATATTTATGTTTTCTTAGTGCGGTCACACAATTTAACACATCGATTAGGATCATTAGCAGTTCATCTATGATGTGTTATGATCCGATGACATCGCACACGAACGTAGCTGTTGCGCTCCAGTTATGCATGTAAACTGTCAGATGATAGAGAAGTTGCGGCTGGGCAGGAAGGCCAATCCTGTGCAGCCAGCTGATATACTGAGATAATCACGGTTTCGTATAAATGCATGCCCGCACGTTTCAACCTGTTAAAAGATCATTAACCAGGCGGGTGACTGTTTTAAACGGGTTTAATATACTTTTCGTACAAACAGAAGAAAAACGAGAAGTTGGTAAACTGCTGAGTATTTTAGCAACGAAATACGGACGTTTCGATTGATGAAGGGCTCTGCTCAAAACGTCAGTACTTCGCTGCGAAAAATCTCGTCTACCTGTCAACCTAGCTGGTTCGCATCAAACCATGAGTGTATGCACGATATATAACAAATTACAACTGCGATTAAGCAGTGGTTTACAATTTTTGCTTGGACTTGGTACTGCAAAATATAATTACGGTGTTTTTATAATAACCCGATACCCTGATTTCAGTTGTTTGATTAACAAATAACTAATAATCTAACTTGGGCTAGTTTGGTAAAATGTAGGTGTATGTTTATAGAGTGTATATACAAGTAAAATGCTTCAACGCTATTAGTTAAACCAATCCTATGTAAGTACTAAGGCTAAGGAAAACATGAAACCGAGAAAATCCATATTCCATAACGTTATCTTGGCCAGAGACGACGTCTCATGATTAGCGTTTAATAGTAACTAATAATAATACTTTATTCATCAAATACCAATACAGGCACATACCGTAACATGAACTAGATAATACCATACAAACTATGGTTAAAAGTGTAAAGGGTATAGTAATGTGAGTTAAATAATATAGCTAGGAGTACAGTGTGTGGTAATATGGGTTAGACAATATAATGACTATCATATAATGAAAGAATATAACTGTCAGTAGATTTTACAGAGATGAGATCACGCGTATAACGTGACAAACCACACTATATATATTATTGTCTATATCAATAGTCTATATTTAGCCGCAAAATCATGCAGTTTCCCTCTCCAACTTGCACATTCTGGCAAATTCATATATTTTATTTGATCAACAACATCAATACCAGCTTTGGTATATAGGATACAAACGTGACACTAACTACAACTACATGACATACATATTACATATATATAAAGTTAATTTCTATTATCTACGTTAGTTATCAAAAATTGTTAAAACATCGAAACAGTATTTCCCTGCCAAAGCCATAACTGTTCTGTCTTGCATAGACATAAGGTACATAAAAATATCTTGGGAATTAAACAATTTGAATGAACTATTTACTTTATATAGGTTATCAATAAAATTTACTCTGAGATCGGCGAACTTTGTGTTTGTACATGACGTTAAAAAGTGTTCTTCATTCCCGATCTCGTTAAGATCGCAATGTTTACATAGTCTATTACTGTATGAAACATTGCTGTATCGACGAGTTTCAACAGGTAATCTATGAGCTGAAATCCTTAATTTTGTGACAGCTTGACGGTGTTTGAAATTGTGAATTTCAGAAAGGTATTTTTCACAACCAAAGTTAGTTTTCAGTTTTTTGAAAATTCTTAACTTAAATTCTTACTATGTCGTTGCGTTTTACTCAAATGAGGCCTCCGTTGGAAACGTCTCTACTAGGGACCTAAGGCCCGTTCCAAACGCCGCTCTTCTCATGCGCCGAACCTAATGCAAATCAGCATAAACAAAGGATTTAGGTCATTATCATTAGGTTCGGCACATAAGAAGAGCGGCGTTTGGAACAGGCCTTAGTCACCTTACGAAATACGATGGCAACTTCAACGACGACGTCTTTTAAACAAAATAATTATAATTGCGAAACAACGAATTATGAATTTTTTGTCCCTATAGAGTAATTTCAATACCGTCCTCACTCTTTATACAACGCCCACTTATAATAGAGCATTTTCACGTCTTCGGGACGACGTCAACGGTCAAAAGATGAAAACAGTTGCTTGAGGTTGACCGCTTTAAACTGACACTACAATGACTTTAGCAGTACTGGTGGCGTTTTTGAAGTCATTAATCTTGTCTCAAATATAAAATATAATAGTCAGTAAGCTGTGACTTTCTTTAATTAAAAAAAATCATGTTACTTTTTATCCGCCGTCTTCGTTATTATTAAGTAGAATATATTCTGATACGACATAATGTTGATGCCTGGGTCGATGTATGATAATATATATATATATATATATAGCATGCATGCAGTATATGCAGTATATGTATATAATATACATATATATATACATATATAGAGCTCAGATATGAGACTTGCATTGGAAATGTTTCAGTTCAAGCTATTTTACTCAGAAAAATTTCTGAGTACCCAAGCGGGACTCCAACTGACCTACAACCTTAATTCTGGTTGAGACAATCATGCAGTGTATTCTGACTTCGCTGTTTCTGCAAAGCTAAGCGGACTTAAAGTTATATTAAAAAGAAAGTCCTGTATACAGTATTGCGTAGGCAGTGTGAATGAATCGAAAATATAAATCGAAATATAGTAAGGTTTGAGTACTGCCAAAATTATTGAACGCAGTTTCTAACGTTTCGAGCGAAGGCCCTTAGAAACTACGTTCAATAATTTCGGCAGTACTCAAACCTTAGTTACTATATTTCGAGTTGTATTTCAACAGCCCGGCACGCTATAACTTTTATTTTACTGTTTACTTTGAATCGAAAATATAGACCGATTATATTGAAAGGTTGGTGTACTGTCAACTAAGCCAAGGACTGATTGATCAGGTTTAACCTTTCGAGATCTTAAATCTTTCGTCAGCAAAAAACATGATGTGAATTGACCTCAATGTGAACGTAAGACTGCGTGTAAAAGGGAGTGGTTGCAGGAAATCCGTTACTTGCGTTTACAGGAAAAAAACAACAAGAGTGGAATCTCTTTAAAAATATAGTGTAAACATAAAATATAAAGATGAAATCCCACGAATGCGATGTTTAGAATTTTTTATCGAAGTGGATGAGCGATTTAAAAAAACAAAAAAACAAGGCAATTCAATTTGGGGGGGTTTTAATATAAAGATGAAATCCCACGAATGTGATGTTTAGAATTTATTGAAGTGGTGAGCGATTTCAAAAAACAAAGCAATTTTATTTTTTATTTTTGGGGGAGGGGGAGGGGGTGGTTAATATAAAGATGAAACCCCACGAATGTGATGTTTAGAGTTTATTGAAGTGGTGAGCGATTTCAAAAAACAAAGCAATTTGATTTGGGGGGGATTTTGGCCAGGCAATTTGACCGACTAATGTCTATTGTCGAATGATTAACAAACGGAAATCCATGAAAGTGGGCGACGGGAGTATTTGGCAATCTAGCGCTGAAATCAGAATTTTTACATATTCTGCATGATTATATCAAACTGATATATGTTTCACAAGGAACCGGGACTGAGTCGTCTGTCACCAACGTCTCGCTGTATGACTTGTTGTACTGCTGATCTTGTGCATGAGCTTGCTTATCAAGCCGTATCAAGCAACAGAAATACAGTATATATATAGTCAGTATATACGTATGTTCGGTTTGAAAACTTACATTGCATAGCGTATTACGACGTTAACAATACATATATATATCATCATAACTTGCACATAGCAGTTATAGTGACTTTAAGATCTACGTCGTCAACCTCAACGACGACGACCTCTAAACAAAATAATTCTTTTTTCAAAACAAAGAGAATGAATAATTTTTAGTCCCAAGAGTAATCTCAACACCGTCCTCGTTCTTTCTACAACGCCACTTCGAGCATTTTCACGTTTTCAGGACGACGTCAACGGCCAAAAGATGAGAACTGTTGCTTGAGATTGACTTCAATACGGACACCACAATCATTTTAGCAATACTGGGGCGTTTTGGAAGTCACCAAACTAGCTTCAAATACCAAATATAATAGTTAGTTAACCGTGACTTCTTTAAATTGTAAAACTTATCTTGCGTTTAACCGCCGTCGTCGTCCTAGCATCTTAAAGTCCTTAATGTATAATGTACAACACTATACAACCTATACGTTCCAACCATCTGTCGTCCATGTAACTCAATGGTTCAGTAGAGCGTCTCACCGGCGATCAGGGTTCGAGTCCTCCTTCGGAACTCAGAAATATTTCTGACTGTATATAAAATAGTTCGCTAGCATAGGGCCGGCTCGCAGGCTACTAGCATATCCATCTCTTCTCTTTAACAACATGCATTACGACATTAACGTAATATATCATAATACTTGCACATAGCAGTATATATGTTATACATCCGACCTATGTTAAAATCATCTGACTCCCGGTAGCTCAATATATGGTTAGAAACTCAGAAATTTTGGAAAGAAGAGTTTGGAAACTCAGAAATTTTTCTTATAAAATATAGCTCGAAGAACCTTAATTACATTTCTAATTAACTTATCCTTAGGGGTTGTTTACATGAGGTGGGCTAGCCTGGTTAGCTGGGCTCACGCAATTGATTAGGATCTCACTGTGGATTTGAAACTCGCTTAAACTAAATGTACAAAGAAGAATTGGTTTAGTTTAGATGTAAACGAATCCCCTAACGTTGATTAAAATCTCTTTTTGTCGCCGAGGAAAGAATTTCGTGACACGAGTAAGCCCACTTACACTTATTCCCCTGGTGGAGGAAAAATGTTTATAAACTATAGTATTTTCATTGATTATTCGCTCTGTTGAGCATCGGAACTTTGAAATTGTCCTTCAGATGAACTGTATTAACGTGATGTCCAAGTGAAAGCTAAATTCCTATATCTATAAAGATGACTTTGAAATAAAGTTGAAATATATAGTTTCATAGTTTTGTCATGCATCAAGTCAACTCTATGAGTTTTCAGGATGGCACTATATTTCGCAATATATGTTTAATCCTATATAGTTATACCTTTTCAAGTTTTCGGCTGGTCTTGTCGTAAACCAATTAATGAGTACGAAAAGTGTACAAAAAACATACGAATACTGGATACATATATAGTATCAAATAACAAAAAAATATTGCTTAGAAATCTGCTGTTAATTAATCACATTCTAATAACGTGACAATATCAATCTCGGGTTGTCAGGATTACCAAATTTGCCTTTGCCACTAAATATCACAGAAGTTTGTGGTCAGAGGTCATTGAAAACGACATACAGTCGTATAGATTAGACTTAAAAATTGAGTTAATCCCCGAGTTAATCGGATGCCAAAAAGCTAAGTACCTACAGGTATTCGTTCGACGAGTTCCCTCTCAAAGATTAATTTGACGACCAATGTTAGGAATGAGTTATATATATATATATACACTTGTGTTAGAAAGTAGAATGTTGCGTAGGCAGGCAGTGTTGAGAGCACTTGGGCTCAAACTCTCAAAAACCAAGTATCGTTTGAATCGATGTAGGTCAGGATGTCCATGTGTATCGTTCAATTTAGGTTATAAATACTCGACACGATATTGCCTTATTTCGAAAGTCAGCTGATAATCCATGTGTGGATTCGTGATGCCTTATATCCGTTGCTATAGCTCTCAATTTCTATTAGAGAGTCTGAACATAGTTCCTTCGCTAGGAAGGCTAAGCTAGGTAGCACATTAAATCCAACAAAGACACTGCCTGAGCTGGCCAAAAACGGCCCCTTTATATTTTTACTCTGTCTAATGCCAGACAATTTTACTCGAATAGGAGAACCTTCGGACATCCTAGGCAGCAATATAGTAGCTGAGCACAATGGTTGAAGCGTCTCATCAGTCATTGGACTATAAAGGTTACAGGTCATACCTTTTAGGGGGTATAACTTGTCTCTGTTTATCAGAACATTGTAACCTATAGTAACGTTTGCTCCATTTAATCAGAACGATCAGTAGCTGAGTTCAAAAGTTGTTGAAGCGTCTCACCAGTCATCGGACTAAAGGTTACAGTTTCCTGACACACCTATTATAGTAACCTATAGTCAGAGTATCTTAGTCTATCAGAGGTTGCAGAGCTTGTTTATCTTAGGTCCCCGTCACGACTCTGAATAGCTGAGCTCAATGGATGGAGCACCTCACTATAGACATCTGACTGCATGAGGGTTACATATTACACACCTTTTAGTATCTGCACTGCATGTCTATATAAGAAGTTGAAATATAATTATTTATATATCCATATATATCCCTTGATATATCCACCCATGCAACTTTCATTGGCCAGAATAATATAGTCATTTCCGTTAACTAACATAAGTATTCACTATCAGATCCTCTCTTATTGTAAGCTACATTGTCCACGCTGAACATTTCTACATCAGCTAACAATACTTAGATTATAAGCTTCTTCCGTTTTGATTCACATTTATGGTACACCAATATGGCCGCCATTTTATTATTTCGCTGCACCAATATGCATGGCCGCCATGACAGATGAAAACGATCTATTCACCCTGAATTTCCTTTTAGTATTCTACTCTGACTAACGCCAGACGATTTTACTCGTCATTGGGAGGCCTTTGGGGTTGAAATGGTTAATGTCCAGATAGTACCATCACATACAAGAATACAAATTTATAAGAATATACCCTTCACCTGATAAAAAGACAAACCGACCGAATTCGGACTTTGTGTATGTGTTAGCAATAATTAGATACAATATTGTCTGAATTACGTGGAAAGCAGTTTAATATGTTTTGAACATGTTCACCAAACTAACTGAGAAAAAAACTTAAAAGGTGATATTAAAGGACTTAAAACTGCCAACAATAATTTTGACAACGTACTGGCGTTTTCGAACACAGCCGCCCCCCCGCCCCAATGTCAAAATAGTCAAATAGTCTAAAATAGTCGACAAAAAACAGGGGGGAAACAGTCAAAATCCAACGCTTTTCGTGCATTTGTCGTTCATCGGATATTTACGAGACTTTGCCCACCGATCGAAAAAGGGGAATTTTCTCCACTGACCGTGACACCGGGCCACTAGTGCCTGCATCATAAGTTGATATGATAATTATTATTCTTTATTTAAGGAGGATAAGTTTTTCAGCAGAGCTGGTGGGGTCCTCCATTTACAGCTAAGACCTATAGGTGTTGATTTTACGGAGGGAGGAAAACTGAAGAACCCAGCGAAAAACCCTCGAAGCACAGGAGAGACCAACTAAACTCTACTCACATGAGTCCTCACCCCGAGAACGGGGCTATTCCCAGACGGTCACCCATCCAAGTACTAACCCCGTCTAACCGGGCTTAACTATTCGTGAGAGGCAGCGCCCTAATCCCACCCGTGCTCCCCTATACACAATGAAAGAAAAAGTATATATAGTAGCCGAGCACAGCTTGCCGTTTCCATAACAAACTTTAAAAATAGAAAGTGAGAAAAGCTATATAATTGGAGCAAAGAATAAAGAAATACACAAAGACAGAAGGACTTCCTTGTTGTTTCAAAGAGAAAAGGAGTTCACTTGGTCCATGCGAAAACTAATAACTGCATGCATGGGATTAACCGGCTTTAGTTTTGAATTTAAAATATACCAGACTTATTAGATTCAGCCACATGCCGCGGCTTTGGACAATACCTGCCCACATGGAGATCTCGCAGAGAAGCTCGGTTTTAACCCGTTCATATATTGACTAACACAAAATGTCTTGGCCTCGCTCATGTACTGTGCCATGGTGGATATAGAAAATGTGGAGTATAATTAGTAATTGCGACTAAACAATGGCGCAAAGTCGAAACATGCGAATACTGATTAACAAATACTTAGGTGAGTGTTTCATTATAACTATGATTATAATTATTATATACAATGTGTATGCACAAGTTAGGAGTTATATTTACACGAGCCCGGACTGTCAAGGCTAACTGGGTGGTTATTCGTGTCGTGATATTCTTTCCTTGGCAGCAAGAGACTTGAATCATCGTTATAGGATTCGTTAACATCTAAACTAAACCAATTCTTTGCCAATTTAGTTTATACGAGTTTTAAAACCACCTAGTGGCGATTCTAATACATGTAAGACGAGGCAGGCTATAGTCAACCGTTCTATCTAGCTTGCACGATGATTTGATAAAAGTATATTAAGTCGAACCTGCATGAGCACTTATAATAATTTGACTTAATGCAAACACTGTTCGTATAATATCTCTCTTAACTAAACGGCCTCCTTTTGTAAGCGACCGTTCTGCCTGACAACGTCGCTCGTGCAGTCACATGTATGCATGCATGCCATTGTCTAGTCAGTGCATGACTTTGGCTATCGGGAAACGGTTCAGTATAATAGAATAGTTAGAGCTAATGTAAAATTACATCTATATATAAATTATTAGACAGTATTAAAGTAATAAGCAATCATTAGAGGCTTTAGTTAAAGTTACAGCCATCTGTATATAGGTCGAACGACAAACTCATCTCAAAATAGATTTCACGTTATATCAATTTCAAATCATTATACTCGATGTGGTATCACTGTATATAGCACACGATGTAACCAAACTCAAAAATTCCTTACCAACGATCAAGTTATTTCGCAAAACTAGCTAACATTAATTAGTCTGCATTGACACTATTCTATTTCTAAATTGTTATGGTAAGCTCCGATGTGTTCTACTCCTCAAATGCCAAAGCGAAGACTGTAGAAATATATATTTCATATATAATTATATATATGAATTAGTGACCAGTATATAATATGGGTTGAACTTTATAGTTATTTTCCTTAAATTTGCCGGTTAGGATTATAATTTCTATTATATCTCTTTGCAAGACATATTTATTTTTAGCAAACACACCACATGTTGAGGTCTTGACAACACCTGCATGTACAAAATGTGATGACTGTGATTTGCATGTACAAATATTCGCCCAACTGTCAATTGACCGGTTAACGATTCAGCTCGATCCGATGCAAGTATTCAGCTCATGCGAAGTATATGTGACGAGTAAGGGTATAAAACCACGAGATATCTGATTAAAATATATTTGCAAACTGCAACTACCGATTAGAAGCTAAAAATAGTGTATGGTAATAATTTAACTAAACGTTGGTGTGTTACATTACGAGAGAATGACAAGCTTGAACAACCATACATCACAATAAGTATACATATATACACATGCATGTACCGACGTATGTACACGTCTGTATATTTATGTACACCTATATATATGTACACATTTGTCCACCTATGCACACATAGCATTTGTACACTTTTGTTCAGTACTGTACTGAACTGTACTGTACCGTATACTGCACCGCACTGTACCGTACTGCACTGCACTGTATACTGTACTGTGCCGTACTGCACTGCACTGTACTGTACCGTACTGCACTGTACTGTACCGTACTGCACTGCACTACTGTGCCGTACTGCACTGCACTGTATACTGTACTGTGCCGTACTGCACTGTACTGTATACTGTCCTGTGCCGTATTGCACTGCATTGTAATGTGCCGTACTGCACTGCACTGTATACTGTACTGTGCCGTACTGCACTGCATACTGTACTGTGCCGTACTGCACTGCACTGTACTGTGCCGTACTGCACTGCACCGTACTGCACTACACTGTACTGTACTGTGCCGTACTGCACTGTACTGTATACTGTACTGTACAGTACAGTCTGTACTGTACTGTACTGTACTGTACTGTACTGTAAAAGCGCTAAGCCTCTATGCACTTGCGTCGCAAAAACTAACTCAATTTGCACGATAATTTTTAGCGTGTGGCATATTCCCTCACCCAACTGATATTTTCCCAGATTGGCAACTTACACGAAATATTGGTTTGGTTTCTAATTCCGCAACAAATTCTTACAAAATTTCTTCGATTTAAACTTTCACAATTTCTATATAAACGCATTAGCAACTAGGCCGAAAATGTTTTCTGCTTTTTCTATCCATTAGATTAGATCAGAGTTGGAAAAAAGCTGCGGGTATGCGGGTACCACCCGGAGGAAGGTTTACTTTAGTGAGGAAGGTTTAAAGTGAAAACACGTGAAACAACACATTCGGTAATCTGAGAAAGTTACAATTGATCAAGCAAGGTGTCGAGAAGAAATGCGATTTGCAGCAAAACATTGGCTAACCAACAATTATGCAGCACTGGCAGTGGTAGCAGTTACATGCATGTGTGAGACATGTACGCTGATGTCTGCTGTGATGTCTGTATCTTCGCAGCAGTCGAGGGTAGTTGGCAGGCTATCAGTCAGCAGCGGTCAGTTATTAGTATAGCTATTGTAGTATGCCAAAGCTTACCTAGGAAAACCTAGAAAACCAAGGTACTGTAAAAGTCACGCAGTATTTATGAACGTTGCAAAACAAAATTCTCGCTATATATTTTGAGGAAGGTTATCTAAACTTAAAAACCCATCCGGAGGAAGGTTGAATACTTTTTCCAACTCTGCATTAGATACAAGCAAAGCTATCAAAATTGCTTTGCCATACAAAGGATTAAGTTTAAAGTAATGTTAACTAGTAAATGTTATAAGATCAAGGTTAGAATTAGGGCGGGTGTTCTAATAAAGATTAGAGTTAAGGTAAGCGTTAAGTTAAAGTGTGGATTATTTATAGCCAAGCTAAGTGTTATTTATTTGGTTAAACCTTTCTGAATGGATACCTCTCTTAAGCAGACACCTTTCTTATAAGCGGACACCTCTCTTAAGTAAAACCTTTCTAAGTGAACACCTCTCTTAAACGAAAACCTCTCTTGAACGGAAATCTCTCTTAAACCAACACCTCTTTTAAGCGGGCACCTCTCTTAAGCAGAACACTTCGTTTAAGCGAACACCTTTCCTAAGCGGCCACGTCTAGTCTGAAGCGGAAACAACCCTTAAGCGGAAACTCTCTTAAGCGGACACCTAGGCAAGGTTCCAAAAGTGTCAACTTAATAGGAATTTGACTGCATGTGTTTAGTTTCACCTATTCGGCGAGGAAATCCCAGCAGTTAAAGTGCCTATATCATGGTTGGGGATTTTACATATTTTGGATGTTTGTAACCTTCTGAGAAGATTTGTAATATATCTTCTTTTCCTAAAATTTCATCTTCGTGGATTTTTTTGCCGTTAAAGTTGACGGAAGTGACGTCGAAAGAGGAATTTGTCTATATGAAAACCACTTTACAGATTCCTTTTTTGACGTCACTTCCGTCAACTTTAACGGCAAAAAAATCCATGAAGATGAAATTTTAGGAAAGGAAGTATATTACCAATCTTCTCAGGTTCCAAATATATCCTAAATATGTGAACTCCCCAACCATGATGTAGGTAAGCACCAATTACTGTGGGCCGCTAAATTTACTAGCTAAGATAAAGCTAAACTTGATCTTGTGGATGGAGGAAAACAAGAGAAAATCCCTCGAAGCACCAGCCTGTGCATAGCCTGAATATACACTGTAATTCAGGCTATCGAAGCACAGAAGAGAACCAACATCTGAAATCACACGTGTTCCAAGCTCGGACAGACGGTCGCCCATCCAAATACTAACCCCATGTAATCGGGCTTAACTTCGGTCATCAGCAGTGAGGGGCAACTTGCTAACAACACAAGCGTGCTTCTTATTAGGTCTTACAAAAAGCATGCATTTTGTCCTACTAGTACTAAATCAATCTCATTATCGCTCATGGTCGCCATCTTGGATTCGAACCGCCTTCTCGTGTATGGTTTTCAGGCACAACACACGTTGACCAGCTGTCGGTATAAACCCAGGCTAGCTTATCTATGATCTTAAATAGATACCCATTTTGCTAACATCATGCCGATCAGACAGCTTTACCCAAACCAAAACAAGCAAACAGAGAGCTAAATGTGGAACAGCTTGTATTATATGCATATATACAGGGAGATAGACGACCATCTGTTTCTTGTTTATCCATATGGCTCTCAAAGCCCTAACAACACAGTTGGACAAGTTAGTCACAGCAGCGGTCTAGCTAGCTCTGTATCTCAAGACATTCCTTTTTCGTGCTATATACAATATGTACTTCCTTTGCCTTGTCTCTAACTTGTATACTTTTCAGATGGTTTGTTGTTTATATCTATAATATACATCATTGGTTATTGAAAACTTGCTAATTCATTCCTAAGTGGGTATTGACAGATCCCTGAAGATTGATGGCCCACACACATATATCAATTTCCAGTCATTACAACTCCGTCTGAGCAGCCTTAAATGGACATCATAAATCTAACTAAGCACAAAGCTGAGCGCCGGCAATCCATTCCGGGGGTATTGGGTATAGAACAGCGTTTCACGACTTTCACCTACATATAGTGAGTAGTCGCCCCTTTCTTCACACGATTAAAATTAAGAGTTTTTCGCTTCTGTCTTTTTGGGCGTACTTATAATATCATACTAGACCTTCAAATAAAAAACTGACGTTTCAAGCGCAGCCGTTATAGTCATCTTCAGACTTCACAGAGCTTTGCTCGAAACCTCATGCAGTGTTTCGTTATATATAAAAACTATTCTCAGCAGTTTACCACCTTTTCACTAATTTGCTCTATCTAAAACACTGCCTACGCAGCACTCTACTTAATCTTTACACTTCAAAAGCTTCTTCTGTAAACTTCGTTCTGTAAACGCCACTCTGAGCATTTTCACGCCTTCAGGACGACGTGATTATGTTGAGTGCTGGGAGCTGTTCCTTAAGTAATATATCATACACGAGGAGGAGTGTTTCATCAGGATATCCAAACACCGAGACGTTTGTTGAAAACCGAGGCAAAGCCGAGGTTTTTGAACAAACTTCGAGGTGTTTGGATATCCTGATGAAACACTCCTCCGAGTGTATGATATAGCATCTCAAACAAATCAGTATTTTAAGAGAAAATCAAGATGAAAGTTTGCTTAATTTATGTAATTTCTTCCTCCGATATCCAAACCACCGACACGGTACTGATTTCCTTTGTGTTTTCCTCATGAATTATTAATGAGTTTGAGATCGTTGACTTCAGCTTAGACCTTCAATCATTTTAGCAGATCCAGCTAGTGTCTCGAAGATCATCATACAAGCTTGAAACATCAAATACGCCGGTAGTCACGTATACATGTAGTGCATGTAGTGCGTTTGCGAGCTTGGTGTAATGTAACAGGCGTTTGTTGGACGGTCGTCAAGCTCAATTACTCAGAAACGATTTCTGAGCCGCATACAGGGTTCGAACCTGCAACCTTCTATTGCCGGTTATAGGACGCTCTAATTACCATTGAGCCACTGAGGCTCAAATGGAGAGTTAAGGTTACAAATTCATAGTCATATCTGCTCCGTACCATGCATGCGGCTTCTTTTAAATACTTCAATATAACATTGTATTTTAACGTTTTGAAGACCATGTCGTCGAGAGCCTGCCGCATCGTAGATCTTAACATCCCTACCATCCATCCCAGCACTGCATAAACGACCCGACACAGCCACAGCTTATATACATATAGTAAATTAGATTACCAGTAATTGACATTACAACGTGAAGTTCTAAACGATTCCCGCATGGAGGTTAGGATTATTTGTTTACGTCAAGCTGGTTTTTAAAAAGCCCTGCCTTACAACAATGCTTTGCATTTAAAAGTGTAGTAGAAAGCAATCATGTTTGTTTTGAAAACAGTCGAACATAATGACATGTAGAGAATTGGTTTCATGTAGGGAAATTCTTAGGTTGATAAATACGAAGCAACAAGGGGTCCAAACGCTGTTGTATTTATGTGGAGTTATTATGCAATAACGAGCGCAGGTGACTGGCATTATACATAGTTGAGCAACATCGTAGCTGCGCTGACTGGGCTATCAGTCAGACGTAAGTTGTTACTTATAGCCATTTGAATGCGATCATAGTCACTAGAAGTATGCATGCATGGTTTGGAAGGCTGGCAAACTTCAAAGGGACTAACAATTCAACGACGATTCATGTTGAGTGGGATATGAAAGTGCACAAATCCTATGTTTTTGGTTTAATAATATTTAAACAGCATTAAACTAAAACCATGCTATTGGATGACTGCTTCGTTATACAGACAATGCATGCAATGCGTTCAGTATATAAATCGTGTCAGAAAGTGCACAAACTGAATAAAAACATAGAACAATGATTTTTGTCGAGTTTCCAGACCATGTATACATGGACTATGCTGTGATGGGTTTTCTATGGGTAAAGCTCAAGTTTATGCTTCACATATGTAGACACATGCACACATATGTACCCCTATGTATTGAATTGAATTGCAGACACAAAAACGAGGCGAGAATTGACGATTTTACTGCTTACAGGGGGAAATCCACTAATAGCTTAGTAGAGTATGGGGGTGTTTATATGGGGGAGGCCCAGCCCTTCTAGGGGGCTGTTTACATGAGCCGGGCTAGCCCGGTTAACTGGGCTCACGCGATTGATTAGGATCTCACTGTGGATTTGAAACTCGCATAAACTAAATGTACAAAGAAGAATTGGTTTAGTTTAGATGTAAACTAATCCTAACGTTGATTAAAATATATTTTTGTGGCCGAGGAAAGAATTTCGTGACACGAGTCCGCCCGGTAAACAGCCCCTAGGTGGGCTATAGCCCTAGTAAGAGGCCTAGAATTTATCTCGTGTTTACATGAGCCTTAGGGCTAGCCCTAGCAAGAGGGCTGAATTTCACCTCGCGTTGCCTTGTTTACCGACACTGTGCAGCTTTCGCACGAAGCCCGAAATCATGTTTTCGCAAATACGATTTAAATTATAACAAACACATGAACAAACGCAACTTGTAAAATAAAAAGTTGACCAAGAAAAATTATTAAAGGCAAACTTTATCGCGTATATACCGAGCTTCGACTTGCTAGCCCTCCTAGGGCCAGCCCTCTTGAGTGCGTTTACATGCAGTGCTGTGAGTAACTTCGTTACAAGTAACTAGTTACAGTAACTAGTTACATTTTTAAGTAACTGTAACTGAAACTAGTTACTTTTTGAAGAAGTAACTATAACTAGTTACTTTTTTAAAGAACTGTACCTAGTTACAATATTTGGTTTAAAAATGTGACTAGTATAGTAAGGCCCGTTCCAAACGCCGCTCTTCTCATGCGCCGAACCTAATGCAAATCAGCATAAACAAAGGATTTAGGTCATTATCATTAGGTTCGGCAAATAAGAAGAGCGGCGTTTGGATCAGGCCTTACTTATATTCAGTTGAGGATGTCATTCTTTCGTGATAAAAATGGTTTTGATATAATAATAAAGGTACATTATGTACACATTTGACTATTTCTGCTTAGTGAGAACTATATTTAGGCATTTAGCTGTAAAAACATAATTATGGTACTGGTATCTAAAAACTAGTAATTTCTTTGTTGATTCTAGTAACACGGACAATGGAATGTAACTAGTTACAAAATGTTTGAAGTAATTTTGTAACTATAACTAGTTACTTTCTTTTCATTGTAACTTTTATCGGTAACTATCTGCTTTTCTAACGATGTAACTGTAACTCTAACTAGTTACATGCCTTGACAGCATGAAATGAAAACGGAACACTAACCAGTATCGTGTAAACGCCCGTGCCGTAACAGTTTGATGACGGTAATCACGATATATACGACCGCAGTATTCACAAAGTCTTCTCAATTCTCATTGGAAGAGAATAGTCACATGCTAATCCGTCATTATATTATACCGGCACCGTGTAAACGCAAGACTTTTAATTTTGGCCTGTATTTACACACCGGCATGATTTTGTTCCGTTTTCAAATTGTACCGGCATCGTGTAAACGGGATCTAGCTAACACGCACGTAAGGATCGAGAAAATATTCAAATTGGTCGCCATAAATGAACGTTGTCTATATAACATTGACTTTTTCTACTGCTCATTATGGGTTTTCATATTAGAATATTGAGCTGGCTGTAGAAAGAGCTAAGACCCTGTTTACACGAAGCAGATTGACAGTCTAATCGGATTAAAAAACGCGGGTGAAGTCAATCCGGGCACATGTTTACATGGAAAATCCGATCTGCTTGGAACATTGTTTTCGGTTTTGGAACACTATTTTCTGTGCTTCCCTCAATGTCTGCAGTTTAGCACGACACGCACTAACTTCAGTCATGCGTATCAAGTCATTTTCAAGTCAAACCGTGTTTACATGAATCAACAATCGAAATATATAGTAAGGTTAGATATACTGCCGAAACAGAGAACGTAGGAATCTAACGTTTCGAGCGAAGGCCCTTCGTCAGAGATATATTTCGATTGTTGTTTCTACACTGCCTACGCAGCACGCTACTTTTATTTACATGAATCAGATTGGAGACATTCAAGTCGATCCTTGTTTGAATCCCAAGTCAATCCACACCACTGCGTGGATTGACTTCAGCCATTCGTTTCGATCAGATCGAAAAATTTCCATCTTCTTCATGTAAACACAACAAGGAGAAACAACATGCGAGATTTGACCTGAACACTCAATCTGCTTGATGTAAACAAGGCCTTAGATGCACAGAAGGAGAGAATATTCAAATTGGTCGCCATAAATGAAAAAAAAAGATGTCTATATAACATTGACTTTTTCTGGTGCTCGTAACCATGTGTTTTCATATTGGAATATTGAGCTGGCAGGGCTATTATATTCGTTTTAACTCACAGTATGCATAATACATATATAACATATGTCTTACGGCTTCAATCCTTCAATAAACATACCTATAACTGTATTTATACAAGTAATTCAAAATTAAATACCTTCTATATCAACTATATCTAATTCCCGCGATTATCGTTCCCTCCCTGAGAAACATGTCGCCTATAGGCTTAGCTGATTTGAATATGCTGAAGGAGAACTCGAGTGAAGTGGTTGCAATTTTGGGATTACCTAATTGGTATAATGAGCTACATTATGCCTTTGGATGTCTAGCAGTAGTTTTTCCTTTACTTCAAAGCAAGCAAACATGTGTTCGAAATCTTGGTGTGTATAAAAAAAATAATAAATATGCTAAACTACTTAAGATTATAATTAGAATAAACAAATCTTAGATCGGTAATCATACACGCGGCTTGCTAATAATAACGCAACTTTAAGATTATCCAACTGCTGTATCCAATTTTTTCTAGCGGACCATCTCGAGCTTTTTCTTCGCTCGTAAGTGTTACAAAACGTTCTTTTTGACACTCCTGAATCGATGGGATATGTCAAAATGACATTCAGAATGAAACATTGTATCATGTAGGTAGTAGACCTTTATCGACCTCGGCAAGGCTAATAAAAATTCCTTGTTTCTCATTTCTCAAACAACAAAGTGTTCCGACTTTGAATTTAGATCTTTATCTTTATCCCAAGCTAATTTCTTGTATATATTCAAGTGTCTAGATGGGGCAGTTTATATAAAGTGATTTTATTGTATACACCACACTAAATATAAACTACAGTAAACATGTTGTTATTTCGTTGGTACAGCCCCCCGGCCGAAAAACAATTTGTAGAAATATTGTACATCACTTAACTCGTTGGTGATAATATATACCCACATTGGGTCAAAGCATTTGTGGCCTGCGCCGGTTAAAACGACTTGTTTACTCTGGCTATTCGAAACAATAAATAACCGTAGACATGTCCTGTTTTGTCCCACTACTAGGCAAGAAAGAGCAGATGGAAGCCTGGCCAACGTCGCCGGTGCTCAGCGAAGAGAAGAACGCCAAAGAGAAAGAGAAGGCACACAAGCACTACGAAAGGCAGTTAAAAGCCGGGAGCTGGTATTTGAAGATTCCGGAGCGCCCTTGGATAGAAGTCGTTGAACCGTTCGAAGGCAGTGGCGACTCGTGTTCGGAGTGTTGCTTCGAGGAGCCTTGCGGATGTGTAATTGTGAGTAACCAGCCAACGTATAATGGCGGCGGACAGCGGCGGTTGACGGTCGAGTCTGGACGAAGCTCGTTCGGGGACGCCTTGTGCGTCGAGGCCAGGTCATCGAGAGCGTCGAAAACGTCGACAGAGGATGAGAAGTCATTTTACGATAACCTTTGTCAGTTTTGTAAATTTACTAGCCTGGAGCGACGATCGCGAAAGTATGGCGAATGGCGACGGCGGTGGAGCGCCAAGGTGGCCGAACTACGGGCAGACGCCGAACCACAAGCGTGCACCTGTGCCATGGACAATTTGTCGTTTATCGAGTGGAAGCGACTGTTTGAGCAAGAGGAGTTAGTTATGTTTTCCAAGGTGGATTGTGATCATGAACGAACAGAGGTACTCTCGACTTCTGATTACGGTACACAGAAGTCGAAGGATAGCGATAGTACTGTAGCTTGCCGTGAGTATCCCGTTTGCTTAACTGTCAAGAGTTCATCCCTTGGATATAATAGTGCGTCTTCTACACCCAACACAGAGCAAGAGTTAGACACCGACTCGAGCTATTCTCCAACGGACGCGTCCGATTCTGAAGAATCTGGTAACGAGATAGACGGCTTTGCTTCACACGACGTGCGAGGACGGAGGCCGACCCCGTTAAACAGACTAATGTCACCTCGAGGTTCCGCGAAAATGACGCATACGTTTCACGGTTTGCGTGAAAACGGCGAGCGTTTTCGAGACGACGATGACGTGTTTGGCGATAAATTACTTTGGACACACCAGCGGAACAATGGGTTTGAACAGATGGCAAATGCCAAATGTAAGACAAAAAATGAGAAAGACAGGACTTACAGAAGTAGTAAAGCGCGCTCACATAGAACGCATCCGAAACTTCGAAAAGGTACCAAAGATAAGACGTCCGCAAAACTTCCCAAAGAAATGACGTCTTCCACCGAAAGAAGGACGTCATATTCCGAAGGTAGTACGTTATGTTCCGAAGGTGAGACGTCATACTCCGAAGACAAGAAATCGTGTGTCGGAGACGATGGTAGTGTTACACGAACTGAAGGTGACACATCGCCAAAAATTCCGACGGAAAACGACGAAACGTTCCCAGCAGATTTACTTTCGGAGTTCTTAGTTATCGCCAAGAGTATCGACGAATTCTACGAAAGTATCCACGCGCAAAAATTCCTTGAAAACCGCGTTGATGCGACGCCGCGTGACAGCGTCGACGACAGTCACGTGTCATCGTTGGCAAAATCACGTGACAGCATCGACGGTGAAACGGAGAAAACGAAAGATTTCTCATTGGAACTGAAAAAACGGATTCGAAGTCTGGAGAGACTCTGTTCGTTTGCTGAACTTAGCGATGATGAGACGTTTGACAGAGCGGTTAGTCCTCAGGGAGAAAATAGACAGTTATCATTGATAGACAAAGAGGAGCAGCCCGTTTGGAGACTGAGTCAGCAGAGCATCAACCTCACACTTGCCCGCAGAAGCAGGTCGAACACAAGTAGCGGTTCCTCGACCAGTCACAGCCGCTGCCCGTCGACCAGCGGCTCAGGCTCGAGTAACAGTCGTTGTTCTACGCGACAGAGTAACAGCAGAAACGGAAAACCCGTTGGAACATCCATGGAGAATATCCGCTCTCCCGATTCGGGATTTTCAGAGCAAGCTGGTTCGCTTTCGGAAATCAATTCTCCCAAAGCCTGTCAGCTTGGTACAAAGTGGGCTGGAAGTATGCAATGGGATTACACGGACTGGTTTTTCTATTACGGATATGATTGCAACGGTAATGAGGCATTAGAGAAGGAAGACAAGAAACTGACAACAAAAGGAGAAAAAAGCCTGACGACGATACACGAGGCGCCACCGACGCGACCGGCTATTCCACAGAATCCACTCGACTGGGACTGGTAATGAACGGTGGTGACCACTGACCTATATATAAACTGGACTGTGAAATCACAAAAACCCATGGTAATGGTGATTGATGCACTAGATGAAAGCGAAGTTGGTGGTAAGAGCGAATTACTCGACATGATTGCAAAAATTGACAGAACAAAATGGCGAGTCTTTTCTCTCATGGTAACGACCGCTGGCCTTATTCTGCCCAATATGTTTACTTGACTGTGGGCTCACCCGCACCTTCAAGTCAATAAATTTGGTTATACATTCATTCTTGAGAAAAAGGTCAGCGGTTACTACTATGGGAGAAAGGACCATATCTATTGCCAGTCATTTGATGTAGGGCGCCCACAGTCCAGTTATATAAGGCAGACGGAATATGAAATGATTTTTTCGCCGCAGGTTTGAATGCTACTTTAAGCCCATAGTTCCTATACAGTATACAACGGGATTTACTAAGGGTATTTTACGTAATATATCATACACGAGTAGGAGTGTTTCATCAGGATATCCAAACACCGTGACCGCGTTTGTTGAAAACCGAGGTTTTTGAACAAACTTCGAGGTGTTTGGATATCCTGATGAAACACTCCTCCGAGTGTATGATATAGCATCTCAAACAAATCAGTATTTTAAGAGAAAATCAGGATGAAAGTTTGCTTAATTTATGTAATTTCTTCCTCCGATATCCAAACCACCGACACGGTACTGATTTCCTTTGTGTTTTCTTCATGAATTATTAATGAGTGTTTCAACAGGGGATCCGAACACGAGAAAACATGATGATGAAAGCACGAGGCCGAAGGTCAAGTGGTTTTATCGTTTTAGAATATTTGGATTCTCCTGATGAAACACGATAAACGAGTTGTTGATATGCCATCTCAATTGAGCGATTTCAATTGAAAAATACAATTAAAATAAACCCTCATTAGATTTTATTCATGAGTGTGGGTAAAATTTATTCATACAGCAACTTGTCTATTTTGCATAGATAATTGAGATCTTAAAGTGGCTATGTCATCCTCAGGGACTTTACATATTTATACTAATTGGAACATTCTGAGAAGATTTGTAATGTATCTTCTCAGGCGAAACTTTCATCTTCATGGACTTTTTTTGCCGTTAAAGTTGATGGAAGTGACGTCGAAAGAGGAATTTGTCTATATGAAAACCACTTTACAGATTCCTCTTTCGAGGTCACTTCCGTCAACTTTAACGGCAAAAAAATCCATGAAGATGAAATTTTAGGAAAAGAAGATATATTACAAATCTTCTCAGAAGGTTCCAAATATCCTAAATATGTAAAATCCCCAACCATGATATAGGCACTTTAAGAATTAAATGAACACCGGTTTTCATCTAATATCTTGGGTTTTGCTGGAGTATCCAACTTCAAGCTGCATGCATGTACAAAAAATTCGACGAATTCAAAAAATAAGATGTTCAAAGTGCATGGTGAGCTTATAATGAAATTTCGTTATTTATTTATTTATCAATAATTAAATACCAAAATAGCTTTTTACGAATATTTCCATAAACGCAGTTGTATATAAAGCCGGTTTGCCACTGGCGAATTTTGTCGCGCGAAGCGAGATTTCTATTGTTAAAATTGAATAGATTGGAATAGATTTCTAATTAAGCCGGTTTTCCACTAGGCGATTTTTTTCGCGCGAAGCGACTTTCTTTTGTTCGAATTCAATAGATTTCTGATTAGTTCCAGCTCACAGCTCATGAGACAAAAGAAAAAGTCGCTTCGCGCGACAAAATTCGCCAGTGGAAAACCGGCTTAAGGATAAAAAATAAACTAAAACTATTTATAGGTTACCTCGCATCCAAAATTTCGTAGAAATCGTGATTGTGGGATCTCGTAGAATACATTTTCCTAAAATTAGAGAAATTAATTATGCACAAAAGTTAGTGAAAATAAAACACAGTCAAAATTTGGAACGATATAGCGCGGCTTAAAGTAGTGTTCAACCTGGATTACGTAATTGACCGTACCGAAAAAGATGGCGTCTTGTACATTAAACCACAATCCTTTGCGCACATTAACCCTTTGACTCCTAAGCACGCATGTAGACACACCTTTAGTATTTTACACTGGCTAACGCCAGACGATTTTACTCGTCAAGGGAAGACCCCTGGTCGTCAAGGGGTTAAATATTGTTTCCTGCAGAATAATCGGAAGATAGGGTTTTAAAACGATCAACTTTGGAAAGAATGAAGTTCTTGCTTACTTAATCCATCTTAGTATGATAAACAATGTTTAGTTGTTATTTGAGCTGATTTGAGCTCGCAAAGCATTGTGGTTAAATGTACCGCCGCCATCTTTTTCGGTACCGTCAATTGCAAACGTAATTTTCTCCTTAGAGACCGAATAGAACGTCTCTTGTACAGATTACACTAATCATGACATTAGCTGACATAGCAAAAATACTAAAACGGAAAAAAAATTACAGTATATATAATATGCAGAATTTACTTATCTATTTAAGTATTGGATTAAATAATACATTAAATGTATATTGTACATAGAGTAAGCGATTGAAAAATGTGTTGATTAAAAAGGCTATATTTTAGTGACGCCAAGTCAAGAAGGCAAAAACATGATTACAAAGGGAATGTTGTGGAGTAGCTTTAAAATACCAGGCAACTTGAATAAAGCTCTGAGTATGGTCTACTTTAGACGAGCCAGCTTCGCACATAGGTGACTAGTCACTTCATGAATCACAACTACCTGTTACTACCGTATCCAGAGATAATTTGGGCACACCGCTCAGTGACGAATTTGTAACAATATAGACCACTTTCATAATAGCGACTAATTTGAATATTCTTTTATGTGCCTCTTAATAAGCCTTTCTGGCCTCGTTTGTGTGTTTACAATTCAAAATAATCTTTGCTTCAAAACGAGGCCAGAAAGGCTCATTTAGATGCACATAAAAGAATATTTAAAGCGGTGGCCATTATGAAAGTGGTCTATTCGAACGCCGAAGGTGCAAGAACCCACTAGGAGGTCCGTAAGCGTGCCCTCCTACCCCCCACAAAACAATGCAGAGTCTAGGGGCGCTTTCCAATTGACAAGGTTAGACCGGTCAGTCCGGCCAGAATGGACTTGCTTTTGATTAGGACCAAATTTTCCAGTCAGACCATCCCAGGCCTCAAACGAATCGTGTTCCATTTAACCGGACTGACCGGTCTAACCGTGTAAATGGAAAGCCCCCTAGGAAATGCCATTTCGTGCATACTTAACATTCTGAGAGGTAATTTATGATTTTTGGCACCTGGTAGGGGCGCCCAAACCGGTGTACCAGCGTCTCAAACCCCCTGGATACAGCTCTGCCACCGCATGTACTGCAGGCTACATGACCACTGCATGCTACGTGGCTATGTATGTACTGGCTACATGGCTATATACTGCATGCCACGTGGCTATGCATATACTAGCTACATGGCCACTGCATGCTATGATGCTAGGTGGCTATGCATGTACTGGCTACATGGCCACTGCATGCTAGGTGGCTATGCATGTACTGGCTACATGGCCACTGCATGCTAGGTGGCTATGCATGTACTGGCTACATGGCCATTGCATGCCAGGTGGCTATGCATGTACTGGCTACATGGCCACTGCATGCTACCTGGCTATGCATGTACTGGCTGGCTACTGCACACTACATGGCTACTGCACGCTACATGGCTACTGCACGCTACGTGGCTATGCATGTATACTGGCTACGTGGCCACTGCATGCTACGTGCCTATGCATGTACTGGCTGGCTACTGCATGCTGTGTGCTGTTATGTACAAGCTACATGGTTACTGGCAACATGGCTAATAGACGGTTATGTCACTTACACGGCTTACTGCATGTACTGGCTACATATGGTTACTGCATGCTACGTGGGTTTGAGTACTGCCGAAAATATTGAACGTATTTCTAACGTTTCGAGTGAAGTCCCTTCATCAGAGGGAAACAGTAAAGCTACTTAAGTTATATGGTTATACCACACGTCTACCGGTTATACATAAAACATGTACTTCCTGTGAAAATTAAGACCACCCGATGCAGGGAAAATCTACTGGGCAAAGCCCGCTCTAAAGTAATTAGAACCCAGACTCACAAAGCAGCTCGTGCATTTTAATTAAATGTAAATATTTTGCTTCGAGGTCTCGAGAATTTGAATTTGTCATGCTTGATTACCGTATTCATAGCACATTCAGGAGACAATATAAGTCGGTTTTCAAAACTTAGTGTCCAAATCACAGTGTCAGAATGCATCGTTCATTCAGATACCTTGCCTTCGCCAGTTCAAGTGTCTTGTCTTGTGTTGTTGCTTACAAACTTAAATCAACCGGTGGTATCAATGAAACTGGAGTTGTATATGCCGCGGGTCAATCTACCGCCGAAATTCTTCGCTCCAGTCTAGCAAATGCCAATGGTAATATCGAATGGAATAAAAACTGGGATTTTCGTGAGCCAAGCAGTACAAGTAAGGTTAGCAGTGAAAAACACCGCGGTGTCCCTTCCCTTGCCGAACGTTTTGGTGACAGCGAGCAGACGCTGGTGGTAGCCTCTACTAAACCAACTGCCGTTCGACATCTTGTGTTTATAAGACACGGACAATATGCGAAAGCCGATGAAGATAAGAACAGAGTGCTTACATATTCGGGAAGGTTTGTACTAGATCTTAAATATTTTCGTTTGGTTGTTTGGTAGACACTTAAATTAAGAGTCGATTTATTAGTTTTGTATAAATACAAACTCAGACAATTGTTTGTTCAGCGTTAATAATATATACAGGGTGGTGTATCAA
Source organism: Paragorgia papillata (assembly GCA_035771165.1). NCBI lineage: Eukaryota > Metazoa > Cnidaria > Anthozoa > Scleralcyonacea > Coralliidae > Paragorgia > Paragorgia papillata. The sequence continues at coordinate 4,970,767 of JAWNZC010000001.1, read as the reverse complement.
TTCCAGCCAATAGCAATTGAGAAGAGGTGGACTCAGAGGTCACGTGACCTCAATTCCTTTCAACATTTTTCATTAAAAATTTATACCTGGTAGAGTAGAGTAGAGTAGAGTAGAGTAGAGTAGAGTAGAGTAGAGTAGAGTAGAGTAGAGTAGAGTAGAGTAGAGTAGAGTAGAGTAGAGTAGAGTAGAGTAGAGTAGAGTAGAGTAGAGTAGAGTAGAGTAGAGTAGAGTAGAGTAGAGTAGAGTAGAGTTTCTGATTGGCCAGATTTCCCCTGTGTAAGAGATTACCTTTTATACATTGTTCAATTAATCAACACAATTTCAAATACATTCATGAATCTCACATCTGAAAGCATATTTGCCACCCAACCATTAATCTTCAGTACCCTAAGCCCCCTGTCCCATTTTTTTTTTGGACTGTGTAAGGTAAGGTAAAAAACTTTATTTACAGAGGGTTGCACTAAATAGCCAAAGGCTAATAAACTTGTGGCCCTCTTTGAAACTAATCATCACAAAATTAACACAATAAGATGGAATAAAAAGAATTACAAAAATCAAAAAATACAAAGAAATAAGAATTATACAATAAAATGATTTAAAGACTGCTGCTGATTAAAAATTTCATTCCACAATCCACATAGCATGCTTAAAAGAGCGTAACGAAGAACTATTTCTTAATGAAAGTGATAAACTGTTCCATAGTTGACAAGTTGTGGTGGTAAACGTTTTACTTCCTTCGGTTTGATGTTTAAAACTAGGACAAAGTAAATTAAATTTAGCAGCTTTATTACTGCCATTGGGCCTTTTATGACTTTCTTATTACCATCATGGGGGGTTCTTTTTATGGTTTGATAAAGTATGATAAACATGAAGGGGGGTAGCAGCCCACAAATATTTTTTGGCCAGGGGCCCAAAATTTCTCTCAGTGGCCCTGCATACACACACAGCACCCCCTTAGTGTTCATATTGTTTAATTAATATTATCAATATGTTTTTCTAGGCAGCAAGCTGAAACAACTGGAAAGAGGCTACAATCCTTAAACATGCACTCTGAGAAAACTAAGATTGATAAAATTGTGATATCGACAATGACCCGAGCAAAGGAAACTGGTGATATAATAAGAAATTTTATCCCAGATGTACCATATGAGTATTGCGATTTTCTCAGAGAGGGAGCACCATGTCGTCCTGAGCCAAAGTCATCAACATGGAAACCAGAAAACCATGTAAGTATAGGTCAGTAACTGAACCTGAGTTACCGAGGTTGAGGTATTAAACTATACGGTAGCCTACTTAGTTCAAGATCACAGAGGTTGCCTAAGCAAACTGAGATACTGAGTTTGTTATCACAAAGGTTGTCTAAAAAACACTTCAGTCACGATGATAAATCCTTTATTACATTCATGACCATTGATTAACCCTTATTTTCCCAACCATGTATACCGTAAATCAAGTTAATTGCCCCAGGCTAATCAGTGCTTTCAATGAGACGAGCGCGATCGCGCTCGCGCTCGCCCACACGCTCCCCAGTTCGTTCTGCCAGCGCGATTGATCGCGCTGGCAAATAAGTAATTTGTCATAAAATGCGCTCGCAGATTATCTTCCACTGCCTAGAAATGGAGTAAATAAATGCTCAGTTGTATATAATATGAAAATAATGGAATATCTCTTGTTTACTCTGTGCAGGAGTATACAGTCTAGCTTATAAAAACAAATCAATAAACCGGCGGCGTGGTTTTGAACAACTTTATGCACGCATATTTACGAATTATGGCATCACAGGGAGATAAATTGTTCTTGGTTTTATTAAATTAACGGGTTTAGATATTAAATATTTTTAGTTTGTTTCTAGTGGCAGGCTAACTGCACTCTCCAGTGACGTACTGTATTGTCTTGCTGCATATTGTTTAATTGATATTCGTATTATTAAAAGACTAGCCGAAATCGGCGAAAATACAAAATAGCGTTCGTTTGCTCACGGGGACGTCTGCTGCATGTTCCGGCGCGGCAATATCGGGATAAACACTACAAAATCTCAAACTTTATGCTAGTTGTGCAGATGAAAACCACAAATGACACTTAAAACATTGGTTTGAAGTTCATTTTTATGATAATAGACTGTTAAAATTGACCCAGGAAATGTAACAGGAAGTCATCAACATAAACCGGTGCTGTTTTTCAAGAAAAACCAAATCGCGCTGCCCAGTTGTGAAATCTGCTCTGGCGAGCGCGATCCATCGCGCTGGCGTATTTTATTCATTGAAAGCTCTGGGCTAATATATATTAGCCTGGGGCATTAACTTGATTTATGTGTGGTTGGGGGTAATTATTATAAATAAACAACTGTGGTACTGTTAACATCACAGAAAACCAAGATACTCATGAACGAAGTACATGTAGCAATTATTATCAAGGTGGTAAATGCCAGGGGATCCATATTTTTGGAAGTCCAGATTATAAATACAGTAGTAATAAGCTGTGGCTTATTCAAGAATTGACCATTTATACTAGCTGTTCATGACTTATTTAAGCTGTCGCTTATTTTGCCCCATATAAAAGACCCTATAATGTCACAATTCCACACAATTTAAATTTGAGTTATGGTACTGCAAACTTCCACTTGTGTGGAGTTCTATAATGAGTCCTCTGAAGCAGCATGTGAGAAAAACCTAGCAGAATGTTACACTTGTCTAATTATTGTAACCTGATAAATTATTCATTACCCACACTCTGAACTTTTAAATACCTGTATAATTTTTCTTTCATATTTGAGGAGGTCTTTCAAGACAGTGCACGTATTGAAGCTGCTTTTAGAAGGTATATCCACAGAGCAGACCCTGCACAAAAGAAGGATAGCATTGAAGTCTATGTCTGCCATGCCAATGTCATCCGATATTTTGTGTGCAGGTATGTAATGTCATATTAGGGGGGAAAGTTGCCTCAGGCCCCCAACTTGAGGAGGGGCCCCTAAAATTTTTGAGATTTGAGTTTTTGACGTAAGAAAACATGAGGCCCAGAAAGTGTAAAGATCAGTAATGCAAACTGCATTTTTAGCCAACCCAGGGGACCATTTGGGAACACATAGACATGACCCTATGACGTGTGATATCATCAAAGTCCCCCAAATCAACCCATGTGATGTCATCAGGGGCCCCAAATCGATAACTTGCCCTGGGCCCTACAATTTCTCTCAGCAGCCCTGTGCATAAGTGACCCAAGTCACCCGACTTGCAGAATGTCTACCTACTGGTAATTTCCAGTAATGGATTCAGGTGTACAATCATGTATTTTAAATTCTAGAGCCTTGCAATTTCCACCTGAAGGATGGTTACGTATGAACATTGGAAATTGTGGAATCACATGGATAACTATTAGCCCAAGTGGACGTGTATCACTGCGTAGTATGGGTGATACAGGACATCTTTCACCAAATTGGAATCACGTGGATAACTATTAGCCCAAGTGGACATGTGATCACTGCGTAGTATGGGTGATACAGGACATCTTTCACCAAATATGATCACTACTAGTTAATAATCATAGTGATATAAATGTTGTGTTATAATATGTAAAAAATGTTACTGTACTGTATGGTCATCACTAATGCAGATAAGAACTTTAATTTACCAAATTTACTAACTAATGTACAACTCACAAGCAACTGCAGAAAATTTGCTGTACATAATTGCTATATCATTACCTGTACTATATTTATACTGAACAAATATAAAATACTCTCTTCAGCTTGCTCCCCTCAGAACTTTTCAGTGGTGAATTTCATGTAATATATCAACAATGAGTTTGAGTGTTTTATCAGAGGATCCAAACACGAGAAAACATGATGAAAGCACGAGACCAAAGGCCGAGTGGTTTTATTGTTTTTGAGCTACTACCCTAAGGCAGGGGTGGGTACCACTCCTATCCCAAATGGTGTTGGTTTTGCAAAGAACAGCCAATCCCAACTAACTGAGCTTAACTATTGGTGAGAGGCAGCATCCTTACAGCACATGATGCCACCCCAGGCTATTTGTGTGGAAGAGGCCTAGGTTAGATGGGACAACTCCCTAGGACTTTTTCTGAAGAAGTCAGCAGAACCTACTCCAACTGTCATCAACCCTAATTTCACATGGGGGAGGTTTCGGCTAATTCATAGTATATATACATGTATGTATTGATGAAGAAATTATATTGTAAAAGTAGTCAATTGAATTATAGACTGCCAAGTCTACAATGCTTTTATCTTTCTTTAAAGGCCTTTAAACAACTTTAGTTCGTTTTATCAGTTGTGTAATGTTGTGATATACAAAAGCATGTGATGCAAATTTTGTTGCAATTGACAAAGATTTATTAATCCGCCTTTGAATCGAAATGAAAACAAATTTGTCGTTTTTCACACCTTTTTTGAGGTTTAATTAAATAAAAGAAAGCTATGAAAAGTTCATGGGAACCACAACGTTTAAGTAAACAAGTACAACCGCTAATTTAACACGAAGTTTATTTATTTATTTAGTTTATCCCTTCGAGTTCTGCCCACACTCAGTCTAGCCAGAAAGCAAGCGTTGTAATATGACTTTAATAAAATGTGTTCATTTCTTGAAATTTGTACTTAAATCAGCTTATTAAGCTTGGGAGAAGGTGGATGAATAAAATACTTACCAAATGATAACCAACTGGATACAATAAAACTTCTTTAAGCTCTTTAAAACGAACCGTTTCACTTTACAAGACAACTCTGCGAAGTGCTTTGCATGGGTCCTTTCGTTTTCAAAAAGCGCGCGCAAGTGCTCGGCTATTCCGAACATTCGCGAAGCTTGTGCCGACATACCACGACAATATCCGAACCTTCGTTTCTACCAAAATTACCCGAGTATACTACTTTTCCTGTTTTACAAACTTTGATAAAAATAAAATAAATAAAATAGTTTTGGAATTTACAATTGAAGGGTATACGTAATGTCACACAGTGTTCCTTTGGCAATTCATGACAAAAAGTCTCTCTGAATTTATTTGCTTAAAACACTGTATTAATATTATTAGCAAATAAATATTTTACGTGGTGTTTCCACAAAACTTATTTATATATATTACATTATCGCCATGAAAACTTTCAAAGAATTAATGATTACAAGTTCCTAGAAATTCCAGAATTCCCTCGAATCCAGGGTAGGGGAACACCGCTGCCAAACGTTTGCGCTGCGTGAATTCGCTGAGTAAACATTGCAAGAGAAGTGGGAACTAGCCGTGGCGACAACAACCAGACAGTGAAGACTAAGTAAGACTCGACTATTCATTTGTGTTTTAAAAAAAGGGTAAAGAAAATGACGAAGGGGTAAATTCAGAATATGTTACAATATTGACAAAGAAGCCATGCACAAATTACCTACCTTATCTTTTTGGTACCGTAGTATGCTTATAATTTTAACTTTTGTGTCGGACTCTCGGACCAGTCAAATATTTCAATGTTTTCCCGCTCTTTCTGAGGATGAGCTCGGACGTCGCGCATGCGCAAAACGTTTGGCAGCGGTGTTGGGTAGGGGTGTACCTACTGACGAATCTTTCAGTACTTGTGTAGGATGGAGTAGTAAAAAATCCGTTTTCCTCCGTTTAATTAACAACAAGACACCTGGGTCAGGTGTTCACTGAGGTGAATAATTATTTTAGTATAAATACACATTTTCGTACTTTTAGGAACAACATTTTCTTTAAAATTGTTAATTTCCTCGTCTGTCGCATTGACAAATTGACATGCGGCTAAAAGCTGACCTGCACCAGGCTAAAAATAGCAACACCGCTGAAGCACAACGGGGCTCATGTTATACATATAATTATATAAGTATCTTCATGTGATCGGCATGCGATGTGAGTATAATTTCTAATTTCAGGAACTGTTTCTTCTGTAGAAAAAAATATGTGAATTTATTATTTGGTAAGAGTTACTGTTGGCAGGGCACATGGCCAACTTTGCTGCGGCGTAAATTATTAACAAATCACAAACAGTTAATTGAAAATAGAAACGTTTTAGATACTTTCTACTTACAAGATAAAATTTGAACCGCAGAAAAAACATCTTTAAGTAAGACAACGAGTCGATATAGTTTCCGCTCACGTTCTGTTTCAACTCGGATATTTTCGCGCTCTATCAGATGTTTTTTAAACGGTTTAGCTTTTATCGGCTGGTTATGTTTTCTCTTCTTGCGTTTGGGATGTTTCCAAGCTGAAGTATAGTGCGCAAAGGAGCAGCGAACAACTCGAAGAGTATAAACCATGAAGAACTTGACGAAGAGAATAAAAAACAACCTTGACAGATAGCGTGTATCATATTACCATAATCATAATGACGTAAACACAGTGTTGCTATTTTTAGCCTGGTGCAGGTCAGCTTTTAGTGTTTTAGGGTTATACGTCCATGTCCTATTTTAGGTTGTGTGTTGGGGTAAGGCTTTCATGAAGTACTTGGGTTATGTAGGACATGGAATTATTACCTGTTTTAGCCGCATGTACAAATTGACTGGCGGCCATTTTGAATAAACGCTGTAGGTGATTATCGAGAATTAGTCCGAAGTAGCTCGACCAATCAGCGCGCGTGATTTTCTATAATCACTGTATTTATACGAACACTTATTAGGAAGGTATAATGTTCACTGGTAAACTTTCCATAAATGACGTGAAATGAATTTGGTGATGAATATTAAAACACTCAAACAATAGATTACTGACTGATGCTGTGTGTATTTATGCGTGTTCAAAAAGCAACTGTACATGTTCTTCAGAATTTCAAAGTAGAAATATAGAAGAACCCAAAGATTCTAAAACGTCTATATTTATTCAAAGTCCTGAAATGTGTTGTCTTTTGTGTATTTTATATGACGTTTTATAATCTTCAGAATTCTGTAAAATCTCCCCCCAAAATGCAGGAAATGTCATTTCAGGGACTCTAGATTTCAAAATTTTCCTGTATCAAATGCTGTTATTTGAAATGAAACTTTAGGAATCGGTGCTGAAACTATTGAAAATCAAAATTGCAATTTGCTGCTGGAAGGTCGTACGGAACAGAACATTTAAGAAAACAAAGACAGCTTTGAAACACGGTCGGTCGAAAAACTTCGGTCGGTCTGATAGCATTAAAACAACACGATTTATCTGTTTATTTGTTCTGCTGTTTCTATCTCAACTTCTGTGACACCGTCACACCCAGTTGACCAAAAAAGGAGCGCTTATTCACGTTGTTGACTACTTAAGCTGGGTTACTCGTAAAATGCCGCGCGCTCGACTTTTTCCTTTTAGTCTTGTGAGTTTCCATGTGACGAAGTAGAAACTTAACTACTCAATTTGTACAATAGAAAAGTCGAGCGCGCGATATTTTACGCCAAGTGGAAAACTAGAAATGGAAATCCAGCTTTAGCGTGCAAACATTGGTCTGACAACCCGTTTCCTCCCACTCAACCCAAGCACGATCAACCAATTGAAATGCGCAAAAATGATTACCCAGTGAAAATAATAAGCTTATTAAATGTTGACGAATCGTTTGTCAGTTTAGCGGTCTGGTGATAAGCGGCTGACTGGTAAACATGTTTCGTAATCACGGAATTGCCGATAAGTCATAAGACTTTACTTGTGAGCAGCGAGAAAACCTTTGTATAAAGGACCTTTCAATACGGTTGCGCGAAATTTTGAAATGAAATTGGCATAAAAGCGTAGATCCCAGTCTCTTAGAGGTCGACACTAAATTGAGGAAAATGGCTGACATCGGCCACGAAGAAGACATTCGAATCGACGAAGTGGAAATGGGCGATGTGACAACTGCTGATGGGATTTTGGCCAAAGAGAAACAGAAATTCGAGTATATCCATGGCCATGTCGAGCACCAAGAGCTGCATGTGCCTACTCTAGAAGAATTGTGTAAAGGTATGTTTATATTTTAATAAGACCTTGCCAAGTTATGACTCACGAATCAATGACAATGAAGGACATTCAATCCGAAAGCAACTAAAGTTGATAAAGCTGAGAATGGCCTTGGGAAGACACTGGAACTTTTATACAAGCGTCCTAAATCTTAGTTTTTGCAGTGGTTTGATTTTAAAACTTGTACAGTACAAGACTTAAAACTTACATGTAAATTATACAAAGTATCTCTTTCAAAAGGGAGAAATATAAAATGTATACATTGTATATAGATACAAATCGAGACTGACAAGTTTGCTCTTAAATCTTACTGCTTATCTAACGCGAAATACCTTTTGAAAGGTGTTTACTTGCTTTCAGACATTCTCTTTCAATACCTAGGTGTGACCATTACATTTGTGACATGTAGGACGCTTGTTTTTAGATTTGTTGTCTGTTGCTTATAAAAAATATCAAATACGTGTCGATGTATCTGTGTGAAATTATCTCATTAGTGCCACTTTGTGTTTTAGAACTGATCAGATCAAATTGTTTGAGATGAGTTGTAATGAGAGACATCTGGAACATGTATATTGCTTTTGTGTAGTCTGTTGACAGATGTGCCTTATTTTTAGATGTCTGAAATCACATATGCCAATCCACACCCACTTTTTTGAACTGTACTATTGAAATGTACTTGTCTTGTACCTGGTGTAGTTTGTTGAGAAAAGTTCCTGTATTTGGGTATTTTTGGATTGGGTATTTAGAATGGCATAACATTTCATATTATGACTACATGCCAAACACTAGCTATATAACCAGATGCCAAACACTTATGGCTGCACACCCAACACTGTGACTGCATGCCAAACACTATGACTGCACACCCAATGCTAGGACTACACACCCAATGCTATAACTGGATGCCCAATGCTATGACTGCATGCCCACAATGCTATAACTGGATGCCCAATGCTATGACTGCACACCCAACACTAGGACTGCATGCCCAACACTATCACTGCCAGGCCGCATTAATATTTTTTTGTGCCTGCAAGCAGAATTTATACAATACCCTGGTTGCTATGCATGTTTTCATTGGTTGTTGCCCATGATCTATTAGAGGACAGACGCATGGTCACATCAGATCACGTCAGCTGACTTGCTTTTTTCCTTTTTCATGCCCCAAAATCCGGCAAGAGTTTCGACAAAAACCTTTTAAACTTTTATTGTATAAAACAAATAGATTCCATTTTTTTGTTGTCTGTTCAGTTATAGATGCACAGAAGACGTCACAACGTGGTAAGAACATCAGTGACCCACTCGACTGCGTCTCGTGGGCCACTTTTTTGTTCTTACCACGTTGTGACGTCATCTGTGCATCTATAACTGAACAGACAACGGCAAAATGGAATCTATTTGTTATTTAGAAGTTGGAAATGTGCCTACAAAAATTTGTGTTCCTTTTCAAGTTTTACTAAATTACTAAAAAGAATGAATCATTCAATCATATTCAGTTATATTAAATTATTAATTGAATGGCCTTTCATACTACAGTATAAAAGTAGAGTGCTGTGTAGGCAGTGTTTTGGGTATACAACAAAGAGAAAAGGTGATGAACTGCCAAACCGTGGGATGCAAGGGTTTGGAAAACTTTATGATGCTTGTGCTTCCAAAAACAAACGCTTTGTGTCAATTTCCCACGGCCAGCTGACAACCGTACTTCCAAACACATATCAGAGAAAATGTATCTGCGAGTGGTGCTCGCACACTTTAATGAGGCCTGATGACTGCATACCCAATGCTATGACTGCATGCCCAACACTATGATTGCACATCCAACACTAACACTTTGATTGCATGCCCAACACTATGATTGCACATGCATCCAACACTAACACTATGATACTGATTGCATGCCCAACACTATGAGCACACCCTAACAAAAAAAGTCTATAGGTGACCTATAGGGTAGTCTATGGGCCAACCTATAGGATTCTATAGGCTTCTATAGGCAATTGGAACATTTCCTATAGGTGACCTATAGGAATACAAGCCTAACGGCAACCAACCTATAGATCTCTATAGGCCCCAAGTGGTTCTATAGGCAATTGGAACATTTTTTATAGGTTGCTTATAGGCGCCTATAGACGTTTTTCATAAGGGCACACCAAACACTGACTGCACACCAAACACTACAACTACACACAAAACACTATGACCAAATGTCAAACCCTGTTACCACACCTCAAATACTACAACTGCATGCCAAACATGATGACCAGTGTACACTTGAGACAATATTATGACTGCACACCAGACACCATCATATGACCACACTCCAGTACACCAAGCACTTTTAAGGTCCATGCTGAAGATGTTCATTGTTCAGCAAGACAGCAGTAAACCTAGTATGAAATGTACCCTAGCTGAACCTAGCTGGCTTATTCTAGATGATCTGTTAAAAGATCACTTCAGATAGACTGAGTGTATAGTTTGTGGGAAGATGTTCCTGTATTTCCAATGATATGTTCATGACACAGTTTATATATACACATTTACTCCTAAATTTTAATATTTTTTAGTGTTTAAATCAGCTTTGTCTAAGAACTTTTCTGAAGTACACGTAGATATTGTAGATTGCCCCAATCTAACTGAAAAACCATGGAACCTAGCCTCACCAGGTGAGTAAATGCTGTACACTATGAAAGAAGGAAAGGAGTGGGCCAGGGCTATTCATCCTTACTTGTGAAGCCAGTGGCTGAATTGCGAAGGATGCAGATCAATGTGGCCATGTCGAGGCATATTATAGTCACCCCAGGCAGCTGCCATAAGACACAGTTCAGATCACAGCTAAGATGTAGATGTTGATTTTACATAGGGCCGGAGGAAAACCTGAGAACCCATCGGAAAAAAAACAAAGCACAGGAGAAATCAACTACAACTCTACTCACATGAGTCCTAAGCTCGACAACGGGGTCATTCCCAGGTGGTCACCAGCATCCAAAGTACTGTACTATAATAACCCTGTCTAACTGGGCCTAACTTTGAACTGCAGTGGTGAGAGTGCACTAACAGCACACATCACTTGTGGCCCCTGGGGAACAAGCAGGCTTGGCTTAGTAGATTGGTCTGTTTGTTAAAAAAGCGAGGGGCCTGCTCCCTGCACAAAAGCTGTGAGCACTGCCTCCCTGGAAATATGAGGATTTTTCTTTTGATTCAGAAAAAGTTAAGATTTTGTTGTTTATAAATTCAGGTATTTGCAGTGCCACTCGTTTGGCTCTTGTTGGAGGTGTTCCTTACTTGATTCCTGTTCCAAATATGTCAAAGGTAGGTTTATCCATCTAACCATGGATAGTAAAACTATCCATGATCCATTTTACTATCCATGATCAACATTTTACAATAATATAGCAAGGTATTTTGTCATCACTAGTGAGTACCTCTAATATACATATATACACAATATATTGTATTGTTTGGTATTGCAGCTACAAAACGATTCTAGATTAGAATAAGTGTAAATGTGTATATATATGAAAAGTTATATAAATATTTGGTTTGCAGATGTATACCTTTGATATAATTGGGCAGCAAGTTGGACTACCTGATGGATTTTTTATTGGTGCTGGAGCTGGCAACAGTCGTGCTGTTGGAACTAATTGTGAGGTACCAGTTACCCAGCAACCTCACTATCCATTATTTCAAATCCATTTGGCAGTACAAGCAATCAACTATAGATTCCAATCGATGTTTTTTCCTCTCCCTCCCTTTACTCTTCTCCCTTCCTTTCCACTGCTCTCTTCCTTTCCTCTTCTTCCTTCCTTTCCTCTCTTCCTTTCCTCTTCTCCCTTCCTTTCCTCTCCTCCCTTCCTTTCCTCTTCTCCCTTCCTTTCCTCTTCTTCCTTCCTTTCCTCTTCTCCCCTCCTTTCCTCTTCTCCCTCCCTTTTCTCTTCTCCCCTCCTTTCCTCTTCTCCCCTCCTTTCCTCTTCTCCCCTCCTTTCCTCATCTCCCCTCCTTTCCTCTTCTCCCCCCTTTCCTCTTCTCCCCTCCTTTCCTCTTCTCCCCTCCTTTCCTCTTCTCCCTCCCTTTTCTCTTCTCCCCTCCTTTCCTCTTCTCCCCTCCTTTCCTCTTCTCCCTCCCTTTTCTCTTCTCCCTCCCTTTTCTCTTCTCCCTCCCATTCCTCTTCTTCCTTCCTTTCCTCTTCTCCCTCCCATTCCTCTTCTTCCTTCCTTTCCTCTTCTCCCCTCTTTTCCTCTTCTCCCTTTCTTTCCTCTTCCTTTCTTTCCTCTTCTCCCATCCTTTCCTGTCTGAAAATTGCAAACCAGAGTAGCACTGTACAATCTTTAGATGATTACTACTGTATTATGATGTGTATGTATGATAATGTTCTCGTTTTGTTTCCAATAGATGATGGTTAATGTTAAACTATCTCCTGGTCAAGATAACATCAGGTCGAAAATGGCTAAAGTCAACCCTAAGGTATTTTCTGAAGCTCAAAGATCTTCAAACATATGTCCAAAACGTTTCGAAAGCGCTCGCTGGACTGTTTAGAAATCATAGACCATTTGGCTATTATGATCATAATATAACGATGATCTTTCATCACTTTTTGTAATTTTTTATAGGATGGTTCAGCAGAACTTGGTGATTATAAAATAAAAGAGTTTTCAATGTTGGCCGACATGTTGGTATCTGAAGGAAAACAGGGGAAGGTAATGTTTTGAAAATTGTACTTACAAAAAGTATACAGTTAGTATCCCGTACTTGTCTGATGCGGTTCCAAAGTCGAAACACACAGCTAAAATGAAAGGTGAAGCCTGCAAGTGAGATAAATGTATACGAAATAAGTTCAAAAAAGGAAGAACATCTTATGGCTGTAATATTTTATGGATTAGAGTGAGGGTGGTGGTGGTGGAGGAAGTGGCAGTACCACCGAACCACCGAGAAGAGGTAGGCAGGGCAACTGCCCTGGGGCCTGGCCCACGTTGGGGGCCCGTACGGCCGCCTATGCACAGTGACGTACTTGCACTTCATGACAAATTTCACTTTGACGATAATTATAATCCTTTGCGCGAGTTTCGGTCCGTGAAAATGTGAAAGTTTATGATATGTTACGGTATTCTTTAGAATATCATAATTGACAAGTTTACGTCAGATCGTGAGTTCCACCATGTTAGTTTATCATGTAAAATGAATACGTAAAGTTTACAAGTCTCATTCGGCGCCGCATAGCCGCTGGCCGGCCACGTCACGCATATCTGCTTTCGTTGAATTCGATCTTGTAATTAGGAACCTTTGTTAGGAATTATTTGCGCCGTAGTGTGGTAGCGGCAATGTAGCACGACACCGCATCTTTTTAACAGCGATGTGAGTACTCGCACAACAGTAGAAATAGTCAAATCTGAGACGTTTGGGGGCCCGCGAGACTTACCTTCCCCCAGGCCCATCCCAGCTCTCGGCGGCCCTGGGAAGTGGTGGTGGCGGTTGAGGTGGTTGTAATGGTGATGGTGCAGGAGATGGTGGTGGTGGTGGCAATGGTGGAGGTGGTGGTGGAGGCAGTAGTGGTAGTGGTGGTAGATGGTAGAGGCGGTGACAGGTGGCGGTAGAGGTGGTGGAGGTGATGGAGGTGGAGCAGACACCATCTTCAAGAGTTATGAAAGCTTTAACCAAGTTAATTGAACACATTTACTTTAGGTCATCAAAGTCGTGGCAAAGAAACGAAAAGGAAAAGACAACTTTGTGTCATGTATGCGTCGCTCATTGGACCATCATTATGGTAATATTAAAACAGTTGGAATGGGTGGTGTGTTTCTTATTGAAGAAGGTCAAGCCAAGCTACATGTCATGGTAAGCTTTTGTAAGATGCGTTTGTAAAAAGACAACTCTCAAAAGCGTTGTTGCACGTATTACCGCCCACCTTAAACATTGCCACGCAACAATGCAAGTTGAAAAAAATTGTTGAAAAAAGAAGACTCCAGTTCTACTTGCTGCAACATGCTGGTTCAACTTGCAACAAAATCATTGTTGCGTGACAATGTTTGAGGTGGGTGGTACGTAATACGTACAACAACGCTATTCAACTAGCAACGCAACAATGTTGCAGAAATTTGTTGCTCGTATTACTTCACCTTTAACAATTCGTTAATATTAACAAACAAGCTGAATTAGCAATAACCCGTTAGGTAGAAAATGCCTCCTGATACACCCCCCCCCCCCTGCTGGCACAGACTGATTGTCTTCTAGGTCTTAGTATATGTTGTTTCTTTGTTTTATACAACATTGTAGCCAGCATTCAGCAGGGAAGCTTTGGACAGTGATGAACACGTTAAAGAATGGTTGAATTTCTACACCATGGATTCTCCCTTGACCTGTCTTAGTGTCTTTCTTGCCAATGATCCGGTAAGTGCGTATTGAGATAATAGACTTTATTCTATACTCTATTGCCTGTTATATACGGTATCCCCCTGAACTACGTTAATGTATATTGCGATATTGGTAAATGGATATTCGTAGTATAGCGCACATGTATTCTTGGTATCATCACATAATCATCAACGTCGTCATCAGCACCACCACAGAGCATCATTATTACCACCACCAGCACCAACACCACTACAATCACCGCCACCATCACCATCCATCACCACCATCTATCACCAGCACCATTATCACCACCTCGTCATCACCACCACATCATCACCACCTCGTCATCACCACCACATCATCACCACCACCACCACCACAATTATTATCACCACCCGCACCATTATCACCACCCGCACCATTATCACCACCCACACCATTATAACCACCCGCACCATTATCACTACCCGCACCATTATAACCACCCGCACCATTATCACCACCAGCACCATTATAACCACCACTCCACCATCAGCAGCATCATCATCATCACCACCACAATTATCATCACCATTATCACCACCCGCACCATTGTCACCACCCGCACCATTATCACCACCCACACCATTATCACCACCCGCACCATTATCACCACCCGCACCATTATCACCACCAGCACCATTATAACCACCACTCCACCATCAGCAGCATCATCACCACCACAATTATCATCACCATTATCACCACCCGCACCATTATCACCACCCGCACCATTATCACCACCCGCACCACTATCACCATCTGCACCATTATCACCACCCGCACCATTATAACCACCCGCACCATTATCACCACCAGCACCATTATAACCACCACTCCACCATCAGCAGTATCATCATCACCACCACAATTATCATCACCACCAGCACCATTATCACCACCCGCACCATTACCACCACCCGCACCATTACCACCACCAGCACCATTATCACCACCAGCACCATTATCACCACCAGCACCATCTTTGTCGACACCATTACCACCGCCATCTTACCAATACTATTTCTCTTTCAGGGATTAGACGTCAGATTGGAACACACCCATTGCTTCAGCGATCACGGCCAGGGAGGCCACTACCATTACGACACTACCCCGGAAACTGTTTCCTATCTAGGGTACTTTGTTCCTGCCGAGTACGTTTACCGTATTGACCGTCCACCGTCAACCCACATGATAGGACGTGACTGAGGGATACTGCATGGATTGAAAGAAAAAGACGTGAAACGCAAGCAGCACTGAAATGGAAAGTCAGCTAGTGACAACCACCAAGAGGAATGGCTATGTACAATGTTGATCTGTTTGCACTGGCAATTTTAGCTTGCCTTTATGTAGACTCGGGACTAATCGTTTGCATTCTTGTTTTTCGTTCGTGTCGTTTGTAAAAAAATCAGCACTGTTCTTTTTTTAAAGGGCCTATCTCAGCTTTGCGGATTTTACATATTAGGGGCTTTTACACGGGGCAAAATATGCCGCGGCTTAAATAAGACTCCGTTTACACGATGCCGGTACAATTTGAAAACGGAACAAAATCATGCCGGTGTGTAAATACAGGCCAAAAAGTCTTGCGTTTACACGGTGCCGGTATAATATAATGACGGATTAGCATGTGACTATTCTCTTCCAATGAGAATTGAGAAGACTTTGTGAATACTGCTGACCCGAATGCTGTGGTCGTATATATCGTGATTACCGTCATCAAACTGTTACGGCACGGGCGTTTACACGATACCGGTTAGTGTTCCGTTTTCATTTCATGCCGTCAAGGAACCCGTCTTCATTTTGCTAAGACCCCGTTTACACGATGCCGGTACAATTTGAAAACGGAACAAAATCATACCGTTTAGGCCTTGCGTTTACACGATACCGGCACAAAAATGACATGAAAACGGCACAAAATGAAGACGGGTTCCTTGACGGCATTGTTAATCTTTGGGTTCTCCTGAGCAAAATTGCAATATATCTTGTCGTTTCAAAATTTCATCTTCGTGAACTTTTTTCGCTGTCAAAGTTGGTAAATACTTACCGTAAGTGACGTCGAAAAAGGAATGATGTTTTAGAATTGAAAGGAAAAGTTAGTACAGTAGAATTACATGTTTTTTCGTATGTTTTTGCTGTACAAGCTGTCTTAAGTTAAACTCAGAGAAATCAACTTTACCAACTTCAGCTTGAAAACACTAATAATATATACAAAAACATTTACTGAAAATAAACTGACACAAGTACGAGATAAATCCCAAGAACGAGGGATGTAATGATGTATGCATACTATACTTGATACAGCCCCAAGGACACGTACTGACTTATTTCATGATTGAGGAGGTTTTCCAACAAAGTTTTGTCTATTTTTTTCCACCTTGGACAAAGATTTTCCTAGTTTTTCCTTCATTTCTTATCTAATTAGTATTCATAGGGCTGTATGCTATATACAGCCCGCGGTACATCAAAGAAAACCGACTCAATCGTGAAATAATGCGACTTGTATAGCCCAACAAGTTCTTGGGAACTAGTCAAACCATACGTGTGTCACAGGTATAAATATCGAGAACAACCTCGATCTACCATCTTAGTTCCAGTGGCTCAATGGTGGTGGGTTCGAGTCCCGTCTGGAGCTCAGAGTTTTTCTCTGAGTTTAACGTACGACAGCTTGTATAGCAAAAATATACGAAAAAACTTTACCAACTCAAGCTAAAAACACTAATAACATACAGAATTACATGTCTTTCTCCTTTTTTCTTGTATTTACGCAATAATGAAGAGAATTAAGTACGAAATAGATACGTAGTGTTGTTGTAAACACCATTTTTCTAAAAGCTTATTCCTTTTTCGGCGTTACTTTCGGTAAGTAGTTACTAATTTTAACAGTGAAAAAGCCCATGAAGATGAAATTTTGTAACGTCAAGATATATTGCAATTTTTCTCAGGAGAACCCAAAGATTACGAATATGTAAAATCCCCACAGGTGAGAGGCACTTCAAGGACTTGATTTGTCTTCAAAAGACAAAAGATATGCCCGGAAACTCGGCAGATTTCAAAGCGCCCATTTTACGTTGAAACGGTCCTCACCATGCACAAACTAATTTTGTTTTTCGCTTATTATTTAATATTTAACACGGTTGAGCAATTGAACCCAAACGTTGTTATTGCATGGATGATATCTTCACCGTGCAAACTTGCATAAACGTGCATGAACAAAAATATAGAACAAAGACTTTCGCTGAGTTTCCAGACCATTTCTCATGCAACGGACTTTGTTCAAAGGGAGTTATTGGTTGCCTTTTTGAAGTCAAATTAAGTTCTTTGAGTCAACAGTGAGTGGTCCTGGCGTGTCCAGTATTAGGATAGATTAAAAGTCATGATTTAAAAATCTCTTTACTGTTTTTTGAGGGTGAGGGGACCTCATTGAGTGTTGAGGTGCACTTATTGAGTGTGAGGGACCCGGCACTCATTGAGTGAGTACGAGTGAGCTTTTAGAATACAGGTGTAAGTGCACATAAATTAAGAAGAAGAAGAATATTAAGAATATTTAATTTTTTTTTTATTATTTTTTTTTAATATTTTTTAATTTTTTATTAAGAATATTTAAAGTAGTACAGACTTTTATGAAATTCATTGAACAAATGAACACGCTAATTTGATGCAAAAGGTGCTCTAATTTCATGCTAAAATCGTGCAAAGATTGTTTTACACAATAGATCAACCTCATACAAATATTTAGCATGATAAACGGAATAATATAAAGTTTGCATCAATTTAGGCTGTTTGTTTAGTAAATCTCGTTGTCTACACATGTATTCAAAAATGTCCCAGGTTTTAATCGGATATGACCGCCGATCAGTTACGTGACCTTGTTGTCAACGAAGTCCAATATGGCCGCCGATCAGTTACGTGACCTTGTTGTCAAGGAAGATCTAATATAGCCGATCTTGTTGTCAAGGAAGATCTACTGTAAAGAACTACGTATCTACAGTGCCTATCTCTACCCTGAAAACAGACTATCTTAATTTTCCGGGTAGACAGTAATTTGTCAGCCACATCTGATCACTGTTAAATTACAAATCAGCCAGTCACTTTCGAAATCTACCAACAATATGCAAGAACACCTTGATCAAAAGGCAAAGGTGTTCAAATTCTTTGTCCAACTCCAAAAGCGAAACCAACAAAGAGCTTTACTGCGATTTTCAGTTGAACTTGGAGACCGGAAGTTTTATCGAAAAGTTGACATTTGAATGTTTGTGTTTTTTGACCAATATAAATTAAGGCGTTGCCCAAACTTTTAAATTTGCCCATGACAACATTCAAATTCTCATATGACAAGTCAACGTTTCGAATTGTGCGTTTCAATGATCACATTTTTAAATAAAACTATCTATCTCCAAGCTCAACTGAAAATCGCAATACGTGCGTCACGGCCTCAACAACTCACTCACCGGAAGCACGAATAACAGCGGAAGTAGAAAGTGCAAAAATGCAAAATCGCGACACCCAAAATTAAAATAATTGCCGAAACCTACTCATTCAGTGAATTGTGAATGTTGCACTTCAATAGATATTAAACTTTATCGTCATAGCACAGATGACAGCAAACTCTCATCGCTTTTTCTGTGAAAACGCACATGAGAAGAAAGCAAATTAAGCCCAAAAAGAGTAGCACGACGAACACTAAACTGACAACAACTTTCTTCCGGTCAACTTCGCTTTTCTTCAATGTCCAGCACGTTCCATTTGGTGTCAAGCTAAAGTCCCTATCTTCTGGCATAACCACGCAACGTGAACCCGTAATATTCTTCACCACGCTAGTGTTATTACTATTAGTAGTCACGCGTCCTCCGTCGTACGATTTAGGCTTAAACTCCAGGGGAAGTTGAGTGGACACGTTGTGTAGGCAGATAGAACATATTTTTCGTAAACGTTTATCAGGCGATGACATATTTCTCTCCTTGGCTTCTTCGGTCGTGTACCAATCGACTATTTTAAAACATCTAGCCTCGAACTGTACGCTTTTGCTCCGACTATTCGAACACGAGGCGTGATCAGTTGATTCGTTAGTATTGGATCTCGCCACAGTGCAATTCCGTGAACTCACAACCACGCAATCCGTTTCACTGCCACTGGGGGCCTCTTTCTGCATTCCCGGAACCATTTCCATGCAAACCAACATGAGTAGCAAGACAACGACCAAACAAGCTACTGGAGCCAAAAGAAACAGACGGCATATTCGAACTTTCTCAGAGTTGGAGTAAGACTTGGCGTTGTCTGCGTGCTGCTTGACTGGCTTCATATTAAATCTTTATTCAAATCACTTCAACTGTTCGTCGTGTGAATTCACGAATCGTGTTTACTTATTCAGAGCTATTTAACCCACTTCAACTGACTCAGACCCGAGTCTGTTCAGCTAAATCAATTCCGCGAACTGCATGCATTGGAATTCAGAGCAACTGTTGATAGAACTTAATTACAGCGGACGTACAGTGATAATTTGAATAAATTTGATATTTGAGTACATTTGTATATAATACCAATTGACCAATAGTAGGGTTTTACTTGTAATTTGAATATTCATTTTGACTTGTATTATATATTACATTGGATTTTAGACCATGGGCCGACCCCAAGAAATGTGATTTTTTGATGCGCACATCGCGGAACCAAAAAATGTTTTCACAAACATATGTAGTATACATATAACAAATGAAAATTATCGGGTGTGTCAATCTGGAAACTTGCACATTAAGTAGGAAATTCGACGAACCTTTATTTGTTTTGATTTGTAGTGTCATTTATTTAATTTGGCTTCGCTTGACAGCAAACACCACAGGGGGCCCGCACAAAACAGTATCCAACTTCAATCAGGTGATTGAATGAACTATTGTAATTGGCTGATTATCTCATGAATTATTAATGAGTTTTATTTATATGTACATATATATATATATATATATATATATATATATATATATATATATATATATATATATATATATATATATATAGTATAGTTTAGTGGGCTTACCTCAAAATGTTGAGTGTCGCAACTGTGAGTTTCACGCGGGGCGATCTTCAGGCGACTGAGTAGTTTCGATTCGTGGGCGTGTGGGCGGCGAATCAATGAATGCATTCCTCAAATGGTTTTGGTCGATATATATATATATATATAATTTTATGTACGACATGTAAATACATATTCATGGTAAAATCATGGAAATGATTATGTTAGTGAATATAAAATAGATCCATGGTTTAACATATATATTTTGTCGTTTCTGTGGCTTTAAATATCTATTTTGAATTGTTATCTGAGCGATAATCTTCACTCTAATCACACCGTTGTTTGACAGTTGAAAATATATTTGCCCACTTCCTGTTTTCGACAATACAGTAAAAACCCGCTAACAAGAACCTTCAACTATAAGAACCTCAGGCTGAAATTAAGAATTTATTTATATAAGAATATATAGGAATATAAGAACCTATCCCAGGCTGATTTGGTAAAATGTAGGTTCTTGTTAGCGGGTTTTTACTGTAGCCTTCGTCCGGTCAGGGCCTCCGACTTCCCAGTGTACCGAGGAGGCGCTGGGAACGAGGATGACCGCTTATATTGCCACGACAGTAACAATATATAGAGAATAATACAGGGATGTGCGGAAATATTAAATTTATTTCGAGTGTTGACCAGGATATTTCACAAGTGAGCAAAGCGAACGAGTGACATATCCTGGTCAACACTCGGAATAAATTTCATATTTCCAAGCATCCATGTATTGTTCTGTTTATTATATAAAAAAATAGTCCTATTTCCCCACAAAAATTGCAGCATAATCGACACATGTGAGATTATCGATTTTATTAGTTGCAGAAAAACCAATGAACCATTCTATAGTGGACTCGCTCGATTTGGAAGATACCTTAGACCTTTATAAAGCTTGTTCAGTGAAACTGAACGAGCTTGCTATTCACCACCTCTGCGAAGCCTGCAAGAACTCGTAATTACTCGGCGTAATTGAATTCTTCTTTTAACACATGTGCTGACTGTGCATGCCACGAAAAATAATCTTGTCTCAACTTACCTATATTCGAGGTAGAAAACAAGCAGCTTCACAGATCATATTACAAGTCAGTTACGATAAATTGTCTTGTTTCAAGAATTGGGTTGGACACCGATTCACAATCTAATAAAAACGAAAAGGCTCCTTCTGGTTTTCAGTGTATTAAGAACAACGCTCCATGAACACAACACATAAGGGACCTTTTAAGATCTACGACGCGGGACTTCAAACGAAAAGAAAATAATTGATTAATGAAGAAGCAAAAGAATGAATAACTTGTATTCCCAAGACTATTTTCAACAATTAGGCTAGGACGACGACAGCAATCTATAAGTGGGCCTTTACACGAGCTCGGGTTGAGTGCCAGCCTGGGTCAGCTCGCCATCCCTGCATGGTTATTCTTTTTGGCTGCTTTTTTCCCCAACCCGGGTCAGCTTTTCTCAACACAAATTATGATATTGCCAACACTTTACACGAGCCCGGGTCAAGTCAACCCGTGTTTACATGAAGGAATTGACCAAAGTTCCGCACCGTCGCACCTCTCCAACCCGGGTCGACCCCGGGTCTTGAAAAGGGTCACCCGGCAAGTCGGGTTGACCCGGCTATCGTGTAAACGCTAACAGGGGTTTAATCGTAGACGGGTTGACCCGCCCCCTTAAGTTCACTATCTAGCAGACAGAAACCACGAATAATTTATGTAGTATTAAATACTTAAAGTATATTTTTTGGCATCCAAAAGCTTTAGAGTTCTAAAAGGATTTTGTCGCATAGTTTGAAGTCAAACTCGATTACGGGTTTCGCCGTTCCACGAGTTAACGTCGTCCTGAAGACGTGAAAATGATCTGAATAACGTTGTATGTAGAACGGGAACGGCGTTAGGATTTATACTCTTGGGACTAAAAATTCATTTTCTTTGTTGTGCGAGGAAAATTCTATTGTATTATTAATTATATTGACGTTCACGTTGTACTGATTTGCTTAAAGTGTTTATGAAACGAAAATTAAGTTTGTCTTATTTGAAAGAACTTTTGAAATGACAAAGTAAGATCTTTTGCTGTTTTTTGTTTCCTTGCTTCGTTTATGAGATATTTCAGTTTGTTTTATATGTGAAACTAACCAGTGACATCACAAGGTGCATAATGACTTACTGGGAAAGGTTATATATCTTTTCTGTTATCAAACGGAATCACTTCAAAGCAATTATGTGTGCGTTTTTCCCTTACAACAACAGAAATATACATTTTCAACTGATTCCGTTTAGTAATAGCAAAGATATATAACCTTTCCCAGTAAGTCATTATGCACGTTGTGATGTCACTGGTTAGTTTCACATATAAAACAAACTGAAATATCTCATAAACGAAGCAAGGAAACAAAAAACAGCAAAAGATCTTACTTTGTCATTTCAAAAGTTCTTTCAAATAAGACAAACTTAATTTTCGTTTCATAAACACTTTAAGTTCCCTAACAACGCCACTCTGACCAGTAATCACAACATTTCTTGAAAAGCCCCTGTGTAGTAGTAATAAGTTGCGACAAATTCACTAATCACTATTATAGCAAAGTCCACGAAGTTTTGAATTTTGTACTGCATGCCGAACTCTTCTTCAATCCACCATTTTAAGGCAAAAAGTTTGACCATTCTATATATGTCAGAGTATTAACAATACATGCACCAGTACTTAGTTCGAACTTCGCGCTGCATGTACCTGTTCTGTGTTCGTTGAAGTAGTAAGGAACCCACCAGTTGAGGAATGTAAATATTTACCGCGAGAAGACAATTATAACTCTATCATGTAACTTCAAAACTTGTTTATATGAGAAAGTGCAAGAAGAAGCGGCGTCGAAGAAGTGCGGAAAGGCGTATAACTGAAGTGTTAATAATAAAGTAACAACAACCAGGTGTACAGCGCTGATCTCTAGTGTATAAGTCGTAATCTGTCACGATTGTCAGTCAACAATTAAAGGAAAGCAAGCAAGCAACAAGCAGCCAAGTGACAGTAGCTTGGGTGAGGTCACGAATCGATATCAATTCAGACATATGGTTGAGTCATCTGCCGGAAATATCCAGCACCGTAAATATGACAGTCTATCTGATACTAAGAAAATCAATTGTGGAAGTCCAAAGAACACGGAGATTGAATTTCAAGGTCAGTGAACCGTAAAAAATAACGGGTAATATTACTAATATATATAAATTTGAGCAAGCAAGATTCAGTTGTGTTACGTATTGTTGCTTTCATTATAATGCTTGGTGCTACAGAAATGAACATGGGAAATTAGGGTGCGTGTGGGTTAGGAAACGCATGCTTTCAGTGTTTACATGACTTATATATTCCTAGAAAGAATAGTTTCGATATAAAACAAGAGTGACGAAATCATCAGATCAGACCACTGACCCTGCGTTTATTGTGGTCTGAAGCAACGCTGGGAAATACTTCATCTTAGTTTATCAGGCATAAATTATCTTTGATGTGCCGCGGTTAATAAATAGGTTATTGACCTTGCATATTAAATGACCTGCTATATCGCTTTAAAACTACGTCTAGAATACCATTTTTTTTTAAATAACGACAAATATCGTCTGTGTCATGAATAAACTAAGTCGGCTAGTGACCTTAACGCTGGTTATTACCCTCGGGCCTGCGGCCCTCGGAGTTAATAACCAGCGTAGTGACCTCGGTTTCGGCCACTAACCTATACTTATGAAATGAATAGTAGTAGTACATCAATTGTCCTATAAGACGATTGCGCTAAAATGGATGTCTCAAAAGGACCCCGTGTGACATTTTCCAAATATGTTGACAAATATATTTCTTCAAATACATGTCGTAAAACTTCAGTGAGTCTTCAGTGGGTCAGCTAACCCAGACAAAAACCCTAACCCTTCGTCGGAGACCTGGGCAGCACGCGGTTGGCGTGTGTTGTTAGGGCGCTGCCTCTCACCACTGTAGTAAGTTAAGTCCGGTTGGACGAGGTTAGTACTTGGATGGGTGATCGCCTGGGAATAACCTCAGTCTCAAGTTTGAGACCCATGTGAGTAGAGTTTAGTCTCTCCTGTGCTTCAAGGGTCTTTCGCCGGGTTCCCCGGTTTTCCTCCCTCCGCAAAACCAACACCTATAGGTCTTAGTTCTAATCCGTGGTCCAATATGTGTCGTATGGCGGCTGCCTGGAGCGCCTTTAAAATGCCTTATAAATTGCTCTTGGGGAGCACGGGTGGCGCGTGCTAGCTGTTAGCACGCTGCCTCTCACCAAAAAGTTAAGCCCGGTTAGATGGGGTTAGTACTTCACTGTACTTGGATGGGTGACCGCTTGGGAATGACCCCGTAGCCGGGCTGTGGGTAGAGTTGTAGTTGATCTCTCCTGTGCTCCGAGGGTTTTTCGCCGGGTTCTCCGGTTTTCCGCCATCCATAAAATCAACACCTAACATCTTAGCTGTGATCCGTGGTCTGAACTGTGTCGTATGGCGGCTGCCTGGAGCGCCTTTGATATGCCTCGACACGGCCACGTTGATCTGCGTCCTTCGCAATTCAGTCGCTGGCTGCAATTAAGGATGATTAGCTAACCAGTCCTTTATCCTTTTAAAGCCCTTTATGGGACGAAGTAATTAAAATATGTATGTATGTATGTTTACCGCCCACCTTTCAAGAATTAACCAAAACAAACAAATGAAATGGATTACAAAACCAAACCAACCCAAACGATTCAAAACAAAACTAACCTAAACTGCCAGGTGTGTCTGCACCAGTAAGACCATGAAGAAATCAGACTGTATAAACTCAGTCTTGTGTTTTTGCACTTTAGACAGCAAGAAGTACACTGTAGACGAAGTAGTAGAATACATCGGTTTTGGACGGTACCAAATATTTCTTCTGATAGTCGCTGGATTTTCGTGGGTAAGTTATAATAACTGATGTTATTATGGCTATCATGATCATCATCATCATCGTCATCGTGATCATCATATCATTATCATATTGTCATTCACCATCATCGTCGTTATCATCATCGTCGTCGTTATCGTGATCATGATCATGATCATGATCATCATTATCATGATCATCATCTGATCATCATCATCACCACCATCAACATTATCATCATCATCATCATCATCACCATCATCATCATCACCAATCATCACCATCATCATCTAATTATCAACACACCACCACCACCACCACCACCAAGCCCACCACCATTAGCATCATTAACAATCATTGCAGTCACCATAATTGTCATTATCAAGTCAACTGAACATACCAATCCATGTCATAAACTACAACAAACAAACAATGTATTCTCCGGTAACTGTTCAGATGGCTGATTCAATGGAAATGATGATTCTGGCCATCTTAGGCCCTGTCTCAAGATGCGAGTGGATACTTGGTCCATGGGACGAAGCTCTGTTATCTACGGTAGGTTATCGAATAACATACCGTAACCCTCCGAATATAAGCCCACCCGTATATAAGCCCTCCCGTATGGCGTGTGCTGTTAGGGCGCTGCCTCTCACCAATAGTTAAGCCCGGTTAGACGGGGTTAGTACTTGGATGGGTGATCGTCTGGGAACAACCCCGTTCTCGAGCTTGGGACTCATGTGAGAGTTTAGTTGATCTCTCCTGTGCTCCGAGGGTTTTTCGCCGGGTTCTCCGGTTTTCCTCCCTCCGTAAAATCAACACCTAGGGCTTAGCTGTGATCCGTGGTCTGAACTGTGTCGTATGGCGGCTGCTTAAAGCGCCTCTGATATGCCTCGACACGGTCACATTGAAAAACCCTTATGAGTAATTTGATTGTAAAGATACACGTTTGATGTATTCTAATTAAAGACCTTTACCTTTACCTTTATATGTTAACATTGTGTTATATTGAAATAATAAATGTTTAATATTACTAACACAAAATCTTGACCGTATATAAGCCCCCCCCCCCCCCCCCCCCCATGTATAAGCCCACTAATATTCGGAGGTTTACGGTATGATGGTGGCTGTCTGCCTTTGATCTGCGTCCTTCGCAATGCAGCCATGCACTCGTTGCCAGAAAAGGATGATTAATTAGCCCCGGGTCCTTTCCTTAATTAAATTTGTGTTGATGTCACTGATTGAAATGTTGTCATTCGTTTACAGGTTGTCTTTCTTGGAATGTTCTTTAGTTCAGCACTCTGGGGAAAGATTGGCGATCAATACGGACGAAAGTCGGTAAGTGCAGTAAACCTGAATGAATTTGTAGTGCTTCTACGCGATCATGCAATCATCTAATGTATCCCAAAAGCTAAACAAAGTATGTAGAAGTTGACGCTGAAGATCAGGAAAGACCAGTGTCCATTTTTCGCTTGTGTGTTGCAAGTTCAGTGGTCAGACACGGTGCTAAAGGTTTCCGAACAAACGAACGAACGAACGAACGAACGAACGAACGAACGAACGAACGAACGAACGAACGAACGAACGGAATATATGGCGCTGCTAACTCATGACTCGTCAGGGCTCCACACTGATTAAGCCGAAAAACCTTAGTATTGAATTTTCGCAACTGGTTCCGGTTTGGTCTTCGAATTTTTTCTTCACTAAAATATCTATTTCGCATGAAATTAATATCATGTTCATATATACGCTTCAAGTTCACAATAGCGTTCTTGACGACTTTTTTGGTCAAATATCCCTACTCGCTTCTTTTTATTTCTTCCTTACTCGACTTCCTTACTCGACTGTTTTTCTCTTGCCAGGCAATCGTGTTAAGTTCAACATGGATCTCCTATTTTGGTGTACTAAGTGCTCTTTCGCCTTCCTACAATTGGATTCTATTCTTGCGTTTTCTCGTCGGCTTTGGAATCAGTGGCCTCAGCCAAGTGTAAGTAAAAAGACAAGAAACTGTGTACTGTACCCCACGGTGACTGTCACTGCAAACGTTTTAGCAAATACATGTACGTAACACCAGTTTGGAGACTTCGACTGTGAATTATAATTAGCTTCGAAATAATTATTGTGGGACAGTGAACTGAGGTGGAGAATAAAGATATTAGGTGTTACTCCGAATAACGAATCATATCAAGTGTGTAGGGAAAATATTACTCGACCATGGCTGTGAACCTGTGATTCGAACTCGCGACCAGGGACGTAGCGAAGCCTTGGAAGTTGGGGGGGGGGGGGGGGGTGTATGGTGGTTATTTACCTGATTTGGAAAATATTTTGGAAATTTACCTGAAATTTAACTGCATATCATTTAGGTGGTCTCACGTCAACACATTATTTCCCGTTCCCACCAAGTGCTTTTAACACCGTTACAAAAACAAAGTGAACACCAGGCAGTTCTGAACCTGCATGTACTTATGTATACAAAAACATGTATAACAACAAAAATCAACATTATACATACATTGAGGTACTAATATTTACAAGTTCACAAAGTCTCAAGTCCTAAAATTTCAAAAGCTGAAAACGCACGAATAGTGATGTACGGGGTCGACCATTGTGTTTCCTGCTTAGAAAGTGTAGTGCGTCGTCACTCGTCAGGGGGAGTTTAACTAAAATAATATGTCAAGCGCAATTAGGTTGGTTTGACCCGC
The DNA here is from genome assembly GCA_035771165.1 of Paragorgia papillata. Classification (NCBI taxonomy): domain Eukaryota; kingdom Metazoa; phylum Cnidaria; class Anthozoa; order Scleralcyonacea; family Coralliidae; genus Paragorgia; species Paragorgia papillata. The sequence continues at coordinate 4,942,855 of JAWNZC010000001.1, read as the reverse complement.
GGCCGCTGCGTACGCAAGAAAATCAGACGAGAAAGAAAATTTCTCTAGCCTTTCACATTTTAGCAGATATATCTACCTGATTTTTTTACCTGATTGTCACACAATTTTACCGGATTTTTTCGCACTGTCTCAATTGGGGGGGGTGTAGCACCCCCCACACCCCCCCGCTCGCTACGTCCCTGCCCGCGACCTTCGGTTTACTAGTCCGACGCTCTACTGGCTGAGCTACGTGGTGAAGTTGGGCGCAGGTCGTGGAATGATGATACTTACACTGTACATTTGATATTTCAAAACTGAAGTCTAGTTTTCTTCAATACCGAGAGACTAAACTCTTCTTATGTTGTTGGTAGTGGCGGACACCAGGGGGCGCGAGGGGGGCGATCGCCCCCCCAATAATTTTAGCTGAAGCTTTCATTTTGAAAAGTGGAAGCACAAGAAAGTTTTCATTTCAAGAAGTGGAAGCACTACTTATTAGTTATTACAATAACAACAGCAGCAAAATGGCGTGTTTTAATAATTAAAAACAAGCGAAAGTATTCTAATCCCACAAAATAAGTGTTATGAAGTAAGTTTGGATAAAGAAATTTCTTACAAGTTACAACATGCTTGATGCTTCGCATTTTTCCATTGTCATTTGAATTTTGCTTCGCAAAATATTTTCTCTGAAATGTTGTTTTTTTATGCTTAGCATGTGATTTATAACAAAATGCACCATTAAAATAGTGTTTTGAAAACCTAAATTTTTTTACAAAATGTGTTCTCAGAATGCTGCAAATGCCATTTCAGAGATCCAAATTTTAAATGCCCCCGCATCCCCCTAGAAGGAGCATGCCCCCGCATCCCCCTAGAAGGCTCGTGCCTTCGGCACTCGCCCCCCGAATATTTCGTCAAGTGTCCGCCACTGGTTGTTGGAATAAATTATTGTGGGACAGCGAACTACTCAAGTAGAGAATAATTAATGATTATTAATTACTGTCCCACAATAATTATTGCAACAACATAAGATAAGAGTTAAAGTGCACATGAAACGAAAATTAAGTCAGTCTAATTTGAAAGAATACTTAAAATGATAGAGTAACATCTTTTGCAGTTTTTCGTTTCCTTGCTTCGTTGTTGAGATATTTCAGTTTGTTTGATATGTAAATTAAACAACTTGACGTCACATTTGCATAATGAGTTATCAGAGAAGGTTATATATCTTTGCTATTATCAAACCAAATTTAATTCGAAGAAAGCGTGTGTTTCTCTCACAACGCCAAACATGTAGAATTTTCAAGTGATTATGTTTGATAATAGCAAAGATATATAACCTTCTCTGATAACTCATTATGCACATGTGACGTCAAGTTGTTTAATTTACATTTCAAACAAACTGAAATATCTCAACAACGAAGCAAGGAAACGAAAAACTGCAAAAGATGTTGCTCTATCATTTTAAGTGTTCTTTCAAATAAGACTGACTTAATTTTCGTTTCATGTGCACTTTAAGTCTCTCGATATTGAAGAAACTACACCTCAGTTTCGAAATATCAAATATAAGTACCATCATTCCACGACCTGCTCCCAACTTGACCATGTAGATCAGTCGGTAGAGTGTTGGACTAGTAAACCGAAAGTCGCGGGTTCGAATCCCAGCCGTGGTCGAGTAGAGTTCTTCTCTATTTACCTGCGGTATGGTCCGTCATTCAGAGTAGCACCTAATATCTTTATAATCAATTTTCTTTTTTTTTAATCAGTGTTGTATTGTATGCCGAGTTTGTTCCAGGAGCTTACAGGGCTGTCACAATCCTTACTCTTGGGGTAAGTGCAAATTATGTGATAAGTTGTTGAACGTATACATGTAATGCATGTTTGTGATACGCATGCGAGCTTGGTGTAATGTAACAGACGTTCGGTATAGACGTTCGTCAAACTCAATTACAACACCTTCAACAAACAGATACCTTCAACCAAAAACATTCTTAGTGTATATATATATATATGTACATATAAAACTCATTAATAATTCATGAGGAAAATTCAAAAGAAATTAAGGTTTAAATGTTTAATCAATGTCTGTTTACCCCGGTACAGAACTGATATCAGTGTCTGTAAATGTGATACAGAACTGTTTAATAAAACATCAGTTCTGTATCACATTTACAGACACTGATATCAGTTTTGTAGTGTAGCAAGTGTACAGACACTGCGCATTCAACTATCTTGAGTAAGGTACGCTGGTAGCGTCCTCATACAAGATGAAGATGCAAACAGTTGTTAAAGAACAACGGCTATTTATGGCACATCACTTAGGATATAAAATGTGGGACTAATACTAAATCAAAGCGCATGCTCACATCACTAATTTAATAATCGTAACCTATTAAACCTTACCTCGAAGGTTTATCAGCACTTAATTTATTACAGAGTCGGTTTTCTTTGTTCTGTATACCCCGATACAGAACGGCCACTCATTCTGCAAACAGTACTTCTATGCCGACCCTTCTATCTTGATCAAATCGTGTTTATCATCCTTTAGGCATTTTGGGCAGTTGGTGGAACAGTAGAGGTGCTCCTAGCAATAGTAGTAATGCCAAACCGTGGATGGCGCTGGCTTTTGGCTTTATCAAGTTTACCTTTAGTAATTTTTATAGTTTTGAGCTTTGTAAGTAATATCGACAACATGAAAGTACCCACGACACGAAAATTTTTCGTTTCCTTGCTTCGTTGTTGAGACATTTCAGTTTGTTTGATATGTAAATTAAACATCTTGACGTCACACGTGCATAATGAGTTATCAGAGAAGGTTATATATCTTTGCTATTATCAAACATAATCACTTGAAAATTCCACATGTTTGGCGTTGTGAGAGAAACACACGCACATACTTCCTTTGAATTAAGTTTGGTTTGATAATAGCAAAGATATATAACCTTCTCTGATAACTCATTATGCACATGTGACGTCAAGTTGTTTAATTTACATTTCAAACAAACTGAAATATCTCAACAACGAAGCAAGGAAACGAAAAACTGTAAAAGATGTTACTCTGTCATTTTAAGTTAATTTTCGTTTCATGTGCACTTTAACAAACCAAATGAATTCGAAGAAAACATGTGGATGTGTTCCTCCCACAACACCAAACATGTAGAATTTTCAAGTGATTTCGTTTGATAATAGCAAATCTCAGATAAGTCGTTATGCACTTCTACGTCACAACATGTGACATTTACATACGAAACAAACTGAAATATCTCAACAACGAAGCAAGGAAACGAAAAACTGCAAAAGATGCTACTTCGTCATTTTAAGAGTTCTTTCAAATAAGACAAAGTTAATTCTTTGAAAGTTTTCATGGCGATAATGTAATATAGATAAATTTTGTGGAAACACCACGTAAAATATTTATTTGCTAAGCTTTCGGCCTGTTGACTCAGGCACAGAATAGAAATACAACCAGAAGTCCAATTCGAGTGACAACTTGTCCGCATTTCTTCAATGCGCAGGCGCGATATTTTACGCCATCCGACGCGATCCTACGCAATGTACTACGCCATCCTACGCAATCCTGGCAAGTTCTCCAGCAGTTTAAACCTTCTTTTGAAGGTCCAAACTGCCGGGGGAACTTGCCAGGATTGCGTAGGATGGCGTAGGGTGGCGGCGGGAAATCAAGATGCGCGAGGCGACATGCGCGAGGACATAAACTTCAAAGGTTCCGACGCGAGTTGGACTTATGGTTGTATTTCTATTCTGTGACTCAGGCCTTCATCATAGCAATGAAAATAAGCTGTTGACTCACGTATTCTTACATGATTTAATTAATCAGTTGCTTAGTTTATAAATGACGCGAGTCAACAGCTTATTGTTATTGCTCGGAGTGATGAAGGCCTGAGTCAACAGGCCGAAAGCTTAGCAAATAACTATTTTACGTGGTGTTTCCACAAAACTTATCTTTATAAGACCAACTTAATTTTCGTGCCATATATAGGCAGTTTAAGCCAGAGTATATAGCATTAAGCTATCTCGTCTCCTGCTCATTACGTTGCTAATTGTCTCACCTGATGTTTGGTCCACTCTTGTTCTTAGGGTATTCCCGAGTCTCCACGGTATCACGTTGGAGCAGGCGAGGTAGACAAAGGACTCAGGACTCTTGCGTCTATTGCCAGAACTAATAAGAAAGATTTACCAAGTTCTGGAGAATTTCTTCAAGCAACATTGGTATAAGAAAACATTGATCTTTAAACTAGACTAGACTATAGACTAGACTGCAGACTAGACTGTAGACTAGACTGCAGACTAGACTGCAGACTAGACTGTAGACTAGACTGCAGACTAGACTGCAGACTAAACTGTAGACTAGACTGTAGACTAGACTGTAGACTAGACTGTAGACTAGACTGTAGACTAGACTGCAGACTAGACTGCAGACTAGACTGCAGACTAGACTGCAGACTAGACTGTAGACTAGACTGTAGACTAGACTGTAGACTAGACTGTAGACTAGACTGTAGACTAGACTGTAGACTAGACTGTAGACTAGACTGTAGACTAGACTGTAGACTAGACTGTAGACTAGACTGCAGACTAGACTGCAGACTAGACTGCAGACTAGACTGCAGACTAGACTGCAGACTAGACTGCAGACTAGACTGCAGACTAGACTGTAGACTAGACTGTAGACTAGACTGTAGACTAGACTGTAGACTAGACTGTAGACTAGACTGTAGACTAGACTGCAGACTAGACTGCAGACTAGACTGCAGACTAGACTGCAGACTAGACTGCAGACTAGACTGCAGACTAGACTGCAGACTAGACTGCAGACTAGACTGCAGACTAGACTGCAGACTAGACTGCAGACTAGACTGCAGACTAGACTGCAGACTAGACTGCAGACTAGACTGCAGACTAGACTGCAGACTAGACTGCAGACTAGACTGTAGACTAGACTGTAGACTAGACTGTAGACTAGACTGTAGACTAGACTGTAGACTAGACTGTAGACTAGACTGTAGACTAGACTGTAGACTAGACCTGTAGACTAGACTGTAGACTAGACTGTAGACTAGACTGTAGACTAGACTGTAGACTAGACTGTAGACTAGACTGTAGACTAGACTGTAGACTAGACTGTAGACTAGACTGTAGACTAGACTGTAGACTAGACTGTAGACTAGACTGTAGACTAGACTGTAGACTAGACTGTAGACTAGACTGCAGACTAGACTAGACTGCAGACTAGACTAGACTGCAGACTAGACTAGACTGCAGACTAGACTAGACTGCAGACTAGACTAGACTGCAGACTAGACTAGACTGTAGACTAGACTGTAGACTAGACTGTAGACTAGACTGTAGACTAGACTGTAGGCTAGACTGTAAACTAGACTGTAAACTAGACTGTAAACTAGACTGTAAACTAGACTGTAGACTAGACTGTAGACTAGACTGTAGACTAGACTGTAGACTAGACTGTAGACTAGACTGTAGACTAGACTGTAGACTAGACTGTAGGCTATACTGTAAACTAGACTGTAAACTAGACTGTAGACTAGACTGTAGACTAGACTGTAGACTAGACTGTAGACTAGACTGCAGACTAGACTGCAGACTAGACTGTAGACTAGACTGTAGACTAGACTACAGACTAGACTAGACTGCAGACTAGACTGTAGACTAGACAGTAGACTAGACTGTAGACTAGACTGCAGACTAGACTGCAGACTAGACTGTAGACTAGACTGTAGACTAGACTGCAGACTAGACTAGACTGCAGACTAGACTGTAGACTAGACTGTAGACTAGACTGTAGACTAGACTGTAGACTAGACTGCAGACTAGACTGCAGACTCTAGACTGCAGACTAGACTGCAGACTCTAGACTAGACTGTAGACTAGACTGTAGACTAGACTGTAGACTAGACTGTAGACTAGACTGTAGACTAGACTGTAGACTAGACTGTAGACTAGACTGTAGACTAGACTGTAGACTAGACTGTAGACTAGACTGTAGACTAGACTGTAAACTAGACTATAGACTAGACTACAGACTAGACCATAGACTAGACTATAAAACCACAGACATGGTTCTGATTTCTTTCGTGTTTTCCTCATGAATTATAGAGTTTTAGAAATGTAATTCAAATTAACTGCTTACCTTTCATACAATATACGTCATGTCTTTTCCCCACGGCACCTGTAAAATATTTTTAAAAAACTAATCTGGATTTATTTATTTCTCCTTATAGCTACACGACAGAGGACGCATCGTAGATTTATTTACAAACTCGTATTGGAGAACCACTGTACTAGTATGGATACAAATGTGAGTTATTAAAAAATTGATAAATTAATAAATAAAAAATGAATAAAGAAATTAATAAATTAATAAATCAACAAATCAATAAATTACTAAATTGATAAATTAATATGAATGTAGAATGCCTCAATCTTCACTTACCTTGGCCAGACAGAATAATATGCAGTAGTAGCAAAAGTCAATAAAAATTCCCAGCAACTTTTTTCATGGTATATTCTGTCAAGTTAAAGGGTATTGGCAATAAAAATTAAGTTTGCCTCATTTGAAAGAACTCGTCAAATGGTATAAGAAGACCTTTTACAATTTTTCTCTATCTTTCTTGTGTTTTGAAATATTTCGACCAAAGACAGCGTGCTGTCCGCCATCTTGTTGTAACATCGGGTCTAATTAACTAGGAAATTGGTGACGTCACAAGCAGGGTAAACCTGATGAAACTACTCCGTGGGTGACCAAATTTCCACGGAAGGCTTTTTAAATGTTATGGGTCAATTTAAAATGGAAATAGCGCAACAAAAAGTCGAGTTTCTATCTCTTAATGTCATAAGGTTGGCAAGATAAAAATTTCACTTTACCCTGCTTATGATGTCACATGCATATCGAAAATAATTCCAAGATAGCGGACAGCACGCTGTCTTTGGTCGAAATATTTCCAAAACCAAAACAGATAAGGAAAAATTGTAAAAGGTCTTCTTATACCATTTGACGAGTTCTTTCAAAAGAGACAAACTTAATTTTTATTGCCAATACCCTTTAAGAAATATTTAAAACACGAGTAGGAGCGTTTTATCAGATTTAGATTTAACAATAGATTTGCTAATTAGGATGACATTTTATATAAAATCTCACGTTCATTAGTACTATTTATATAAAATTTCACGTTAGTTAATATTCATAGTAGTTTTATCAGGTATAAAAGACTTGCACATGATCAAATACGTGCATATTAGTGGACAATTTGGTTCATGAATATTAATGAGTTTTTGAAGACTATACAGGAGTGAAGACTGAAGGAGACAGTAAGGTGGCTCGATAACGTAATCACGAAAATAAGCATTTTTGCCACATACAAAGTTTTTTTAATATATAGTTGAACTTATATAAATGTCAATTCAAGATGTCTACAACAGCGTTTTTCTTCCTTAACAGGATGGGTGGTCTTCTAGTGTACTATGGTATACTACTTATGACGCCAGAAATATTTCAAGCTAGAAGAACCAACAACTGTGACGAAGGAGGTACGTTTAATAAAAAAAAAAACACATTCACGGTATATATTAATTTTAAAACATTTTGAAACCGCGGCCGTGCTTGGCAAAAGCTATATGCTAATGGGAAATTGATAAAAATACAGACCATTTTAATAAGTGCAGAGTACGTCATTTCCAGCCTTCTGAATTATATTGAAAATATACAAAAGGAAATTGAAAAGAATTCAAAAGAAAAATTGAAAAGAATTTGACGTCATAGGGTGAAAATTACTTATTCTTGCGTGGAACACGATTCGTTTGAGGCCTGGGATGGTCTGACTGGAATGGTCTGACTGGAAAATTTGGTCCTAATCAAAAGCAAGTCCATTCTGGCCGGACTGACCGGTCTAACCTTGTCAATCGGAAAGCTCCCTAAGTTATGAGTTATGTAAATATTTGTTGCAATGAAATACACGCCGACGCGAAGGCGACACTGTTCAAGATACTGTTTACTGTACTGTCTTTGATTTTCTTCTAATAATAAGTTGGGCCAACATTTATACATTGATAACTCCTTTGTCAATAATGCTAATTACCATTATAAGTAACGAGTGGTGTTGGTCTTAGTGTTACCAGGGCATCATCCAAAATCCACAAATGGTTGTGGTTGCAAATCTTTAGAAAGAGAAGATTATTATGGATTGCTGTGGACGTCATTCGCAGACCTTCCAGGTGAAAGGAATTTAATATACTTTCTTGTAGCTACTTTACAGGGGGGGGTACAAACCCAATTCTAATTAAGAACAATTTGCTTCCTCTTGTTCACAGTTGGTAGCACAACACTGTTTACACTTTACAACACAACATTGTTCACAGCTGACAGCACAATATTGTTCACAGTTGACAGCACAATGTTGTTCACAGTTGGTAGCACAACATTGTTCACAGTTGACAGCACAATGTTGTTCACAGTTGGTAGCACAACACTGTTCACAATTGGCAGCACAACATTGTTCACAGTTGACAGCACAATGTTGTTCACAGCTGGCAGCAAAACATTGTTTACATTTGACAACACAACGTTGTTTACAGTTGACAACACAACATTGTTCACAGTTGGCAGCACAACATTGTTTACATTTGACAACACAACGTTGTTTACAGTTGACAACACAACATTGTTCACAGTTGGTAGCACAACATTGTTCACAGTTGACAACACATCATTATTTACAGTTGACAGCACAACATTGTTCACAGTTGACAACACAACATTATTTACAGTTGACAGCACAACGTTGTTTACAGCTGGCAGCACAACTTTGTTCACAGTTGGAACCACAACATTGTTCACAGTTGACAACACAATATTGTTCACAGTTGGAACCACAACGTTGTTTACAGTTGACAACACAACATTGTTCACAGTTGACAACACAACATTGTTTACAGTGAGGACAGCACAACATTGTTCAGTTGGAACCACAACGTTGTTCACAGTTGACAACATAACATTGTTCACAGTTGTCAGCACAACATTTCGTGCGCGTATAGCTATTTAGACGTACTGCATTCCTAAAGCTTTTTTTCTAATTCACAGGTTTAATACTAGTCATGTTTTTCATTGATCGCGTTGGACGCATAAAAACGTTAGTTGTTGGATTTGCCAGTACAACGCTGTTTCTACTATTGCTTATATTTTGTAATGGAAGGTAGGTAAACTGCAAACGGATATGGAGACCGTGTTATCGACAGACAGACAGACAGACAGACAGACAGACAGACAGACAGACAGACAGACAGACAGACAGACAGACACACACACACACACACACACACACACACACACGGACAAACAGACACATTCACAGACGGACGGGCAAACAGACAGACAGACTGACAGTAAAAATTCCAATCAAATACAACAAATATATCTTTTTTATTTCCTCGTTTTAGGACATTAACAACGTTTTATATTTTTTGTGTCCGTTATTTTTCTACTGGAGTTACACAAGCACTTTACATTTATATTCCGGAGGTAAATAGACAATATAGCAATAAAACTAAATTCATAGTTTGTGTTGGAAATTCAATGTAATACATCAAAGGTAAATACTTTATAAAATGTCAGCACCAAACAACCACCACCACGACCAATCTTTCTTAAAACTACACTAACCTGGACGAGCAACATTCACAAATATGTACTGATACTCTAAGGCTCAAGCCATTTACTTTATAATGTCAGTTTACCACAACCAACACTCTTTCTCAAGACTACACACTCGTTGGACGAGCAACTATCACAAACATGTAGTAACAATACTCCTAGGTTCAAACCATTTACTTTATAGCTTCAGACACTACCACTAACAGTCTTTCTCAAGACTACACTAACCTAGACGAGCAACTTTCACAAACATATAGTAACAATACTCCTAGGTTCAAACCATTTATTTTATAACTTCAGACACTACCACTAACAGTCTTTCTCAAGACTACACTAACCTAGACGAGCAACTTTCACAAACATGTAATAACAATACTCTTGCGTTCAAACCATTTACTTTATAACGTCAATCACTGCCAACAACAGTCTTTCTCAAGACTACACTAACCTAGACGAGCAACTTTCACAAACATGTAGTAACAATACTCTTGCGTTCAAACCATTTACTTTATAACGTCAGTCACTGCCAACAACAGTCTTTCTCAAGACTACACTAACCTATAGACGAGCAACTATCACAAACATGTAGTACAATACTCCTAGGTTCAAACCATTTACTTTATAACTTTAGACACTACCACTAAAAGTCTTTCTCAAGACTACACACTAACCTAGACGAGCAAGCTTCACAAACATGTAGTAATAATACTCTTGCGTTCAAACCATTTACTTTATAACGTCAGTCACTGCCAACAACAGTCTTTCTCAAGACTACACTAACCTATAGACGAGCAAGCTTCACAAACATGTAGTAACAATACTTCTAGGTTCAAACCATTTATTTTATAACTTCAGACACTACCACTAACAGTCTTTCTCAAGACTACACTAACCTAGACGAGCAAGCTTCACAAACATGTAGTAATAATACTCTTGGGTTCAAACCATTTACTTTATAACGTCAATCACTGCCAACAACAGTCTTTCTCAAGACTACACTAACCTAGACGAGCAAGCTTCACAAACATGTAGTAATAATACTCTTGGGTTCAAACCATTTACTTTATAACGTCAGTCACTGCCAACAACAGTCTTTCTCAAGACTACACTAACCTAGACGAGCAAGCTTCACAAACATGTAGTAACAATACTCCTAGGTTCAAACCATTTACTTCATAACTTCAGACACTACCAACAACAGTCTTTCTCAAGACTACACTAACCTATAGACGAGCGACTATCACAAACATGTTGATGTAGTAACAATACTCCTAGGTTCAAACCATTTATTTTATAACTTCAGACACTACCAACAACAGTCTTTCTCAAGACTACACTAACCTATAGACGAGCGACTATCACAAACATGTTGATGTAGTAACAATACTCCTAGGTTCAAACCATTTACTTTATAACTTCAGACACTACCACTAACAGTCTTTCTCAAGACTACACTAACCTAGACGAGCAACTTTCACAAACATGTAGTAACAATACTCCTAGGTTCAAACCATTTATTTTATAACTTCAGACACTACCACTAACAGTCTTTCTCAAGACTACACATGCACTAACCTAGACGAGCAAGCTTCACAAACATGTAGTAATAATACTCTTGCGTTCAAACCATTTACTTTATAACGTCAGTCACTACCAACAACAGTCTTTCTCAAGACTACACTAACCTATAGACGAGCAACTATCACAAACATGTAGTAACAATACTCCTAGGTTCAAACCATTTATTTTATAACTTCAGACACTACCAACAACAGTCTTTCTCAAGACTACACTAACCTATAGACGAGCGACTATCACAAACATGTTGATGTAGTAACAATACTCCTAGGTTCAAACCATTTACTTTATAACTTCAGACACTACCACTAATAGTCTTTCTCAAGACTACACTAACCTAGACGAGCAACTTTCACAAACATGTACTGACTGATATACCCCTAGGTTCAAACCATTTGCTTTATAACTTCAGTTAGCACTCACCACCACCAACATGCAGTCTTTCTCAAATCTCAAGACTATACACTAACCTTCACACACCGTATACTTTACTAAACTAAGTTTTCTTTTTCAAAGGTTTACCCAACAAATATTCGAGGTTTAGGTTTAGGAATGGCTTCAGCAATGGCCAGAATAGGGTGTATAATAACGCCATTCTTAGCTCAGGTGAGTCCATTTTATCATAAATATATTGATCCTCACAACAAAGATTGACTTAAGTTTCCATACAGTCCATGATGGCATCAAAGATGTTAGAATAATAAAAATAGTCTATTTAAGTCAACCAAATTCAATTCAATTCAAATTTATTTGTACACAGTTACAATATTACAATAAATGGACATAGTTACTGGGATTTGCAGTTGAGCTTAGACTCAGAACGTTTTATTGGAAAGTTTGAATATTGAAACGCATTCGTTACTAAGGCCAATTTGAGATGTTGTCACGGGAAAATTTAAAAGTTTGGGCAACGCCTTAATTTCTATTGGTCAAAATGCGCAAACATTGAAATTGTGAAACGATCAAACTTTTCAATAAAACGTCCGGTCTCTAAGCTCAACTGAAAAGCGCAGTAAATAAAAAAAAAATCAAAAAAAAAATCCAGCTACAACATATACATTTACAAGGAAAATTCGCTATACTAATTTAAGAATGCGCAGTGATCAAAGTAGCCTAAAGCTTTCGCGTTCATTCAAAACATCACCAAAAGGTTCATAACTCAACGAGCGCATCCAGAAACAGAGCTGACAACCAAGGGAAAATATTTAGGATGTGCTCTCTTATTCCGAACGCTTATGACGGTTATTCTGGAGGGCTTAACGGAATAGCGTACTGGTATTCTGCCAGAAGGTGGGTATCTTAAGCGGAACGTCCATCTGACTTAGATCCGTCGTACGCCTCTGATCTTCCTCAGCCCACTCCCACACTTTGCTCGCGCGCCTTCGCCTCCTCTATTATTTTCTATAGCCTAGATAGATAAATCGTTTATGTAATAGATAAATCCCGAGAACGAGGGATGTATGCTATATAAAGACCCGAGGACGCGCAGCGTCCGAGGGCTTTATATCGCATACATCCCGACGTTCGAGGGATTTATCTGACTTCATTTATTATCGAGGAGGTTTTCCAACAAAGTTTTGTCTTTTTTTTCCACCTTGGACAAAGACTTTCCTTGTTTTTTTCTTCGTTTCGCATCTAATTAGTATTCAAGGTCTTTATGCGATATAAAGACCTCGGAAGAACAAAGAAAACCGACTCGATAATAAATTAATAGATAAAACACGACTGAATTACGTGTGTACGACTGAATAAAATACGACTGAATTACGTGTGTACAAAAATATGCAAAATATTAAATACATAAAGTATAAGACATAAATAATTAAAAATAACTTATTTACATGATATAACTATAGTGGTAGGAGAGGTTTATCAAACTATTTACATGCTGTGGCTGATAATAAATTATTTCATATACCGATCTGTTTTACAATCAGGGGTCTGTTTTACAAACAGGGGTCTGTTTTACAAACAGGGATGTTAAAAAGTCTCTTATTTCTCAGGGGGCGGTAAAAGTTCTACAAGCTTATTTATTTTATTTATTTAATGAGTTTGTCACAGTATTATACAATTATACAATAAATTATTACAATGATATCACCATAAATACAAATAACTAACAAGATACAAGCAAAAAAAAAACAAACCCAAAAACAAAAAAAACCCACTGAATGTGACAGGAGAAAGGAACAGGACTCACGTCCCAATTGACACCCAACTCCTTAATTATATAAGAAAAATAATAATGTGAACATTATAAAGAAACATATCTTTAACTTAACACGCAACTAATTTAAGACTTAAACTAGTGAACTAAGGCATAATTTGAGACAAAGTTGCAACTCATTAAGTGCATCCAGGAGGGATGTAGGTAGATAATTTAGTGCGGTACATTTTATGAAGACTAGACTTAAATAAAGAAACTGTTTCACAGGTTTTCAGATGATGTGGAAGAGTGTTCCACAGTTCGGCTGACCTAATAAAAAAAGATTTCCTAAAGTAATCCTGCTTGTGTTTTATAATTAGATTAAAGTTGTTATCATCATAATTACGTAATTTGTATCCTTTTTCAAAAGTGCATAAGTAATTGTTAATGTTAATAGAAATAAGTCTTTTCCTCGATTTGAATACTTGTGATATTTGTTGTTAATAATATCATTGAACAGGCTAATAGACAAGATTTCGCGTCTAGAATGTAATGTAGGGATACCGCCCTTTTCTAGGGCCTCTCTATACTTCAAATCAGGAAAAACAATTCGCATAGCACGCCTCTGAATGCGCTCAATTTCATCAGACAGGAATTTAGGAGGCTACGATGGAACTGCAACTGGTATGAATATTCTAAAATTGATCTAATTACACTACAGTAAAATAAGATAAGGTCATTGGGGGTTAATTCCTGGAGGAGAGAAAGCCCAACCCCATCCCAATTACACGCGAGTGAATGCACATATACAATAAGTTACTGTCTACAGCTTCCTATGAGTCTAACAAGTGTAAAACTCCCCAATTAAGTTGATCAGTTACATTTTTTTCAGGTTTTAGTTAAGAAATCGTTGAAGCTAACACTAACACTGTACGCACTCTGCGCCTTCGTTTGTTCTGTGGCAGCAGCTTTACTACCAATAGAAACCAGAGGAAAAGAAATGAAGGTAGGAACTTAGTGTCTTTTAAATTCTTTCTGTACAAGCTGTCGTAAGTTAAACTCAGAGAAAAACTCTGAGCTCCAGACGGGACTCGAACCCACAACCTTCCGAATGCCAGCCGGACGCTCTCACCATTGAGCCACTGGAACTCAGATGGCAGACCAAGGTTGTTTACGACATTTATACCTGCATGGGAACAAATTAAACCGTACAAGAACCGTACAAGTACTCGTGACAACAATGCTGACAAACGGTTGGCGCTTGTGCGAGCTCGCGATCAAAAAAGAGCGGGAAACTATTGTCCTTCTATATGTATTTCGACGAGATTGCCACACGTTTCCGTTACAAATTTTAAGAAAACTACTGAAATTTTATGGCTCGGACTTGCTGAATAGTTACATTATTAGTATCTTTAAATATTCTGAGATGGCCTCTTCGTAATTTTAATGGCCCTTTTTTAAAAACACAAATGAATATAGTCGAGTGTTAGGGGCTGTTTACATGAGCCGGACTGACTCGTGTCACGAAATTCTTTCCTCGGCCACAAAAGGAGATTTTAATCAACGTTAGGATTCGTTTACATCTAAACTAAACCAATTCTTCTTTGTAAATTTAGTTTATGTGAGTTTCAACACCAGAGTGAGATCCTAATCAATCGCGTGAGCCCAGTTAACTTCATATAATCAACCCCTTACTTAGTTTTGTTGCCACGGCTATTTTCTTGCGTGTTTACTGTGCAAACGTTTGGCAGCGGTGTTACTTGTGATCACATGTACGGCTCAATTCGTTCCCAGGTATAAACACCGTAAACAACCTCATAAAGAAATCGGTATGATGAAGATAAAACATTTCTTTTCTTTTCGTGCATTATAGGATACGAGTCTTACAAGTACAGAATGATTTCAGCCATCTGGATAGCCTATACAAAATTTAATTATCACACGCGTGAAACAAGTGATGGACCATGACACAAAAAGAAGTGAAAAAGTTTCGAGATTTTTAGCAACGAAATAAAATTTCGAGCAGAGCTTTCCATCACATTCTATGTCCAAAAGAAACGATTGCACCTTGCTTCAGTTCACGAAGCTCACTGAATTATAAGTCGTGTCTTTGCTGCATTTCTGCCATCTCAAACATCTGCGATTTATCGTTCACTGACTGTGTTTATAGTGTTGGTTGGATGAATGAATGACAAAAATATCTTTGCCGTGTGAAAATTATGCATTACGTTACAGACATAACAAGCCGCTCACGCGTCCAGCCGTTCGTAGAGGGCGGGTAAAGTCCCGCGAGTCGAGATAAGGCTGGAATCGAGCCTACATGATGAAGGGCTCTGCTCGAAACGCCATGCAGTATTTCGTTACTAAAATTCACTTTTACACTTTATGTAAAAAAGTAGAGTGTTGCGTAAGCAGTGTTTTGGATAGAGCGAAGTGAAAAGTTGGTAAATTGCAGAGATTTTTAGTAACGAAATACTGACATTGAGCTGAGCCCTTCAGTATTTCGTTACTCAAAACCTAGGCAGTTTACCACCTTTTCACTTTGCTCTATCCAACACACTGCCTACGCAGTACTCTACATTTTTTCAGACTTCAGTTCAATCTCATTGCCAGAGCCCACGTTCCCCACCCGGGAGACGAGAGACTCTGGGATAATCCGTTTCACATCGATATTTCATTGGCTGATGAACACAGTGAACTCTATATAACTCTTCTTCCGGATAACAAGAATCCTGTGATGGCGTGAACGGATTATCCCAGAGCCTCTCGTTTCTCGCCCGCTGGGTAAGGGGAACGTGGGCTCTGGGAACGAGATTGACTTCAGTTAAGAATTAACAGTTTCCATAGATAATACACTAAGCAGCTATCCCTTCATTTGTATATTTTCAAAATTTTGAATTCCCTGATCTTATTTTGACCGTTGACGTTGTAAGTAATAGTTAAAATATGAGCGGCCGATCTTTATGGGCATTTACAATGGCGAGCCGAAGGCGAGCCATTGTAGATGCCCATAAAGATCGGACGCGAATATTTTAACTTACTTATCAAATTCTAAGTGTAAATGATGAACACTTTGTTTAAGAGTCGTAGGAAAGGTGAAATAAGATAATTTACAGTCAGAAAAAGCTCAATTTGAGGCACTAGTGCCTATTAACTTTGATAAAACATTGATGTTTTATTAATCAATGTTTTATCCGTAGTTAAAGATGCTGATTAAACATTCATTTCTTTTGAATTTTCTTCATGAATTATTAGTGAATTTGATAATAGAGTCTTAAATTTCCTCATTATTAGTTTATTTCCTCACGCATGTAAATAAACTTAAATCAATAACTGAACTTTGTATATTCAACTTGATCTGACTTTGGAATAAATACAAAATATTACCAATCATTTCATCTTTTTATGCGTTTTATTTTGATCTGTATCTTGGGTTATTCAATATCTTTGTTATTTTTGTATTAATATAAAATTTCCAGCGTTAATTAACAAATGCAAAATATATAAGACTGAGAAAAGAAATGTACTTTTAAAGCAAGTAATATTTAACATTTCACTTAATTTCATTAAACTAAATGTTGTAGGGATTTTTTTAGTCCAGAAAAATTTCAAGTGTAAGAATATATACATTGACTTTAAAGGGGATTGGCAACAAAAATTACGTTTGTCTAATTTGAAAGAACTCGTAAAATTGTAATAGAAGATCCTTTACGACTTTTTCGTATCTTTCTGCGTTTTCAAAATATTTCAATTTGTTTGATATGTAAATGAGATGGTCTCTGACGTCAGGAGTGGGGTAAAATATTTTCATACAGAGCAAAATCACTTACATATCTAACATGAAATATTCAGCGTCGCAAGGAGTTTTTATGTACACAGTTTCAAATGATTTCGCTGAACAAACTTAGAGATATAACTGGTTTTGCTGCATGTGAAAATATTTTACCCCACACCTGACGTCAGAGACCATCTCATTTACATATCAAACAAATTGAAATATCTTGAAAACGAAGAGAGATACGAAAAAGTTGTAAAGGATGTTCTATTACAATTTTACGAGTTCTTTCAAATTAGACAAACTTAATTTTTGTTGCCAATCCCCTTTAAGACCAAAACGGGACTCTGATCACTGAGGCCATGCATGTTCACACTAATCCGTTTTCAAACGAAAACGGAAAGTTTTTGATACGGTTAGGCCTTTCGTCCACACTAATCCGGCGTCTTCGGTGACCAAAACCCGAAAACGGAGCGTTTCGAAAACGCTGACGTCACGACGATCATGTGATCTGGGTTCCAGTCACCCACGGCCTTTGTGCATGGATGCTGTCCAATTTTCAGGGTCGTTTTGACGTTTTTAGTGGATGGCGAAAACGATTCGAAAACGATAGTGTAGACGGAAAACGTTTGACTTGAAACGTCAGTATTTCGTTATCAAAACTAACCTCGGCAGCTTATATACTATACTGATCGAGTAAAACTACTGTGTTCATACCATTGAACTCTAAGAAGGCTGGAACTATAACTCAAGGGGGGGGGGGGATTTTGAAGCCAGTTCCAGTCCCTTTGCAGGTAGCTCCCGTGCTTCAAGTTACTAAATTTTCATCCTGCCATATATTTTGTTTGGGACGATAACAAATTACTCCAAAACAACCGATTGAAATACATTGTTTTATACGTATGTTTTTAGAAATAGCATTGGCTTCAATTTGATGTATAGTATAAGTTTCCTCGTTATTTTAAACTTTTTAAAATGTAGTAAATGTTCGACTATATTTCGCTGGGAAATAACACTAAGAAACTTGTTGTAGTTTTTCCGAGTTTTGAGCTGAAATACTTAACGCTGAACGTTGGGCTATATATGAAACTGAAGCTATTGAAAAATGCTATTTGGTATAGAAACTTCAAGACTTTAGCTAAAAGGGAAATATTTAAAAAATAGAAAAACAACTGCCATTTTGTAACCTACGGCAAACAAAATGGCAGTTGTTTTTCTATTTTTTAATTATTTCCCTTTTAGCTAAAGTCTTGAAGTTTCTATACCAATAGCATTTTTCAATAGCTTAAGTTTCATATACATCCCAACGTTCAGCGTTAAGTAGTTCAGCTCAAAACTCAGAAAAACTAACATTTAAAAATTTTTGGCTTCATCCATTCATAGGGCCTGACTTATGGAGTTAGCGTTCCAGTTTACTTAGAGTTCAATGGTTCATACACGTATACTCAGACACATATTTTATTTTTTTCTATTTTATCTCACGAGTATTAATATTATTCAATCGAACGCGACTGATTAATTAAAAAAGCTTGCCAAACGAACGAAAAATCGTGATTTTGATCTCAATCAGACCCGAAATAATCACAAGTCTTTCAGCTGAAAAAAACGGGCTTTATAATACTTTGCCGTCGATGGGCTTTCCCTGCGGTGAGTAAAATCATCTAGCGTTAGCCAGCGTAAAATACGTAAGACATAAGAGTTGGATGCCGGCCAGAAATTAATTATTTTTTAATTTATTTAGAAAACTGTTTTTTTCGTATACATGGGAAAATCAGCAGCTGTACGTGTTATTCATCAACTGTATTAATCAACAGTGAGGCTGAACGATAATGAATCCAGAGAAAATGAAACACATGCAGAAACACCAATTAGCAACTTGTAGGAGGTAACGGCAGCTGGGCTTAATTGCAGGTAAATGCTGCAGGGATTTTTTGACGAAGGGAAATTTGAGTTAACGCGACTATATTATATAGAGCAAAGTGAAAAGGTGGTAAACTGTGGAGAATAGTTTTTATAACAATTAAATACTGACGTTTCGAGCGGAGCCCTTTATCAGAGTAAAATGTGATAAGGGGAGCACGGGTGGCGTGTGCTGTTAGCGCGCTGCCTCTCACCAAAAAGTTAAGCCCGGTTAGACGGGTTTAGTACTTGGATGGGTGACCGCTTGGGAATGACCCAGTTGATCTCTCCTGTGCTTCGAGGGTTTTTCGCCGGGTTATCCGGTTTTTCTCCCTCCATAAAATCAACACCTAACATCGTAGCTGTGATCCGTGGTCTGAACTGTGTCGTTGGCGGCTGCTTGGATCCGAGCGCCTTTGATATGCCTCGACACGGCCACGTTGATCTGCATCCTTCGCAATTCAGCCGCTGCATGGCTGCAAGTAAGGATGATTAGCCACCCAGTCCTTCATCCTTTATAAAATTAAATAAAATAAAACAGGACTTATATATCCAAAAATCCAAAAGGGTGACGTATAGATAAAAATAGCCAATCAAATGTTGGGAGTTCATCACATTTCACTCTGCTGAAGGGCTGCGCTCGAAACGTCAGTATTTTGTTACCAAAACTACAATCAATTTCAAAAGTAGTTGGGACACTTGAGCTTTTCTAAATACTCGTTCAACATCGTCTATTTTGCGATATGGACACAACCCCTCAATCCACATTAACAATTCCGGTAAAATTCAGCGTAAACATGGTATACAACATTTAACAGGGGGTCGGGGGAGTTGGAAAACCGAAAAATGACGCAAATGTCCCAAGACTTTTGAAAATGATTGTAGTCTCGGCGGTTTACCAACTTTTCACTTCGCTCTATCTGAAACACTGTCTATATGCAGCACTCTACCTTTCGACTATATTATACAGAGAAATATAAAGGATAAAGGACTGGGGGCTAATCATCCTTACTTGCAGCCAGTGGCTGAATCCAGTGGCTGAATTGCGAAGGACGCAGATCAACGTGGCCGTGCCGAGGCATACCAAAGGCGCTCCAGGCAGTCGCCAACGACACAGTTCAGACCACGGATCACAGCTAAGATGTTAGGTGTTGATTTTATGGAGGGAGGAAAACCGGAGAACCCGGCGAAAAACCGGTCGAAGGACAGGCCATAGTCACAAGAGAGAACCAACAACTCCCATGAGTACGAGTTCTAAGGTTGGACAGGCGGTCACCCATCCAATACTAACCCCGTCTTACCGGACTTAACTTTTTCCCTCAGTAGTGAGAAGCGGCGCATTAACAAACCCCATCCGCGTGCTTCACTGTATAAATGATCCATCCTTCTCTTTGCACACCTGCATGCATCTATTAAACTATACTCTTTCAGAAGGCCAACATCGTATATATTCGCATCTTGGTAGTGCAAACGAAAAATCGTATACAAGCATCTTGTGCCTTCAGAAAATCAACCTGATTCTTTCTACTATATACGCTATGCACGAAGACTAGCTTTTTAAAAATAACGATAACAAAATACAAATATACAATGATAAACACTATCTAATTTGGAGAGACTGCATAAAATTATAGAAAATTAAATATTTGTCAGTCGGTAAAGAACCCCGGCTGTTTGCAACTAAACTGTCATTTTTAATAGCATCTATATATTCTCCGACAAACAATACACAAATCAGCATAAGAAAAGACGATCTAATATTTCTAAAAAGACAACGAAGTAAACATTTCAAGCCAAAACCCTGTGGCTCACAATGTATAAGCTGCCCAAAGGAAAGCACTGATATCAGACAAAATCCATTCAAAGTACAAATTAAAGTACTTTTTCAGAATGTCTGAGAAGGAAATCGTGTTTAACAATAGAATTTCCAGGCTATGAAAGAGTTTTTGAAAGAGAACCTGAACTGGCTTCAGTTATACCCTTGTTATCTATTTATATTGATAAAAAACACTGGAATAAACTAGAAATCAAAATCTTTGTTGTTCTCATACACTTTGAGATATAGAAATTTGAATCAAATGCTACACTTCTAATGGAACTGTATACATGATTCTATACGATAGCACTATGTCTTGATTTTATAGTTAGTTTCAGCTTGCTTTTGAAATTCGTTTGTCAACATTTGTTGGAAGGTTGGGAACTAGGTACGGAAGATCGCGAAGTTCCGTTGACGAAATCACGGAGTAGAAGATTATTTGTTGCATAGTGTTTGGTGGAAATGAAGAATAATAGATACTTGGTTAAACAGAGTTAAATTTTGAGAAACGGTGAGTTTTTAAACGCGATGTGATATTTGGCATTCAGTCCATTAAACTGCATATTCTATATATATATGTAGATTTGTAATAAAGGTAAATGTATATACAAGTAAAAGGCTTAATGGATTAAAAAATTGCTGACTTAAATTTGTATCTACTTCGCAATGTAGTTCTGAACATTGCAACATAAGTTCGGAATGTTCATTTCAATTATACGTTTCGGATTTCAAAAGCAAGCTGAAACTGACTGTAATATATGGTATAACATTTGGCAAAAACAGTTTGGAATATACAGCGGAAAACCTAATAAGCTTTTCTAAATTGTATTATAGTATCGAAACGTTAGAAACTACCTTCAATCGGCAGTACTCAAACCTTACTATATTTCGATTTGTATTTCAACACTACGCAGCAGACTACTTTTATTTTTTAAATTGTGTTTTTCTATCCTTATTTGTTAGTTTTTGTATATTTTAGCAACTTTATACGAGACGGCGTGGATTTCATACAACTGGCTTGAAAATAGCAGAGTTCCAGACCGGAACACTATTAAGACAGTAAAACCTTTTTCTATCCTAATTTATTAGTTTTTGTATATTTTAGTAACTTTGTGACACAGATTGGACACAACTGGCTTGCGAATAGCACAGTTCCCGAGACCGGAACAGCGATGGCAGAATTTAATAGTTCGGCAAGGAGTCAAAGTCCATTCAATTTCGTAGCTACGCCCAGCTCGCTAATGAACCGGCAGCTGATTGTGAAGAGATCGATAGCAAAGTGTGAACGTGAAATTAACACATAACACGCCCAGACAACTGTTCAGTATATGTGCTAAATAGAGTCACCTAAAAACGCATAAAACACTGGCGTGTGTTTTGTACTTGGCCGAACAGGAACGAATCTAGCAAAGTTGGAACGTAGGACGAAAATTTTGAGAAACGGTGAGTTTTTAAACGCGATGTGATATTTGGCATTCAGTCCATTAAACTGCATATTCTATATATATATGTAGATTTTTAATAAAGGTAAATGTATATACAAGTAAAAGGCTTAATGGATTAAAAAAAACAACAACACAAACGTTAAAGTAAACTAAAGCGACTTTATTTATTGAAGGTAACATTGAGAGTATTTAGAGACTGATAACTCAATGACCCTCACCCCTTGATGGAACTATAGTTAGTAGATTTAACTGGGGAAACTATGGTGTTGATTTTACGGAGGGAGGAAAACCGGAGAACCCGGTGAAAAAGCCTCGAAGCAATGTTCGCAGACCACTGAGCTATACGGAGGCCATTACCGATAGCTTAGGCCCTGTTCACATAAAGCGGATTGACAGTCCATTGGGATCGAAAAACGCGAGTGAAGTCAATCCCGGCACATGTTTACATGGAGAATCCGATCTGTTTGGAGCATTGTTTTCGGTTTTGGAACATTATTTTCTGTGCTTCCCTCGATGCGCACTAACTTCTCTCATGCGTATCAAGGTCATTTTCAAGTCAAACCGTGTTTAGGTGATATACTGCCGAAACAGAGAACGTAGGAGTCTAACGTTTCGAGCGAAGGCCCTGCGTTCTCTGTTTCGGCAGTATATCTAACCTTACTATATTTCGATTGTTGTTTCTATACACTGCCTACGCAGCACGCTACTTTTATTTCACTATGTGGACGTGTTTATAGATGAATCAGATTGGAGACATTCAAGCCGATTCAAGCTTGAATCTCAAGTCAATCCACTCCAATGCGTGGATTGACTTCAGCCATCCGTTTCGATCAGATCGAAAACTTTCAATCTTCTTCATGTAAACACAACAAGGAGAAACAACATGTGAGATTTGACTTGAACATTCAATCCGCTTCATGCATGTGGTATATTGTCAGGAGAAGAATTTGCTGTTATAACACTTTCATAGTATACAAACTCCATTAATCATTTTGAAAACCAATTGGAATAAGTCGAACTAACATTCACTTCATTTGTTACAAGATTGAAAATCATGAAAAATTAATATATTTTTTAAATCAATGGATAAAATTAGAATTTGATATCATATTTGACGCATGTATTCTAAAAATATATAACTTTACATATTTTTCTATACTCTAATAAAAGTTATACAATGCACATTAATCATACTTTCAATGATGGCCACTTTCTTTTGTCCATCCCACGTATATATTTGGCATTACACTCGATTAAACTGCATCTTCTATGGAGATTTTTAATAAAGCTGAATGCATATATACATTTTTAATACAAAACTGGGACCCGTTGCGAAAATGAAATATAAAGGCCTTCTGCATGCATGGATGGAATTGCCCTGCGATACTAGTGCAGTGCTCTCATCACTGAGTAATGAGTAATGATTTATTTAACGTCGTAAACACAGGATGTGGTCGCCCAATCATCCGAGCCAGAGGCTCATGTTAAAAGTGCACGACATAAGCTAAGACCAAACGTGTTGATTTTACGGAGGGAGGCAAACCGCAGAACCCTGCGAAAAACCCTCGGAGCACAGGAGAGACCAACTAAACTCTACTCACATGAAATTCAAGTTCGAGAACGGGGCTATTCCCAGACGGTCACCCATCCAAGTACTAACCCCGTCCAACTGGGCTTAACTACAGCGGTGAGAGGCAGCGCCCTAACAGCACACGCCACCCTAGACTTGCTCCAAGTCTGCCTCTTGTTGTTTCGAGACAGGCGGCCATGGGAAGAAAACCCGCGAGCGGAAAACCCGCGGGCGGAGGGAAAAGGGAGGGAGGGAGAGGCAGACTTGTTTCCCTTGCAGCGCGCCAAATTCACCGGTTGAGTTTTCAACCGGAGGCGTGGCCTATTGCTCATTCGGAAATAATCGATTATCAGGTGACATCACGTGAAGGTCAGTGTGAACTACACCGAGTAGAGTGATCAAGCCCGAAATGAGATCAATAAAGGATGCTATTATTTACGGAGCCAATAAATGTGGTTATAGAACGATAAGAGATCAGCAGAGGCAAGTTGCCGAGGCATATCTTTCCGGACGCGATGTATTTATGTCTGCCCCTACGGGATCTGGTAAAAGCTTTACCTTTGAAATTGCTCCTTACGCCTTCGATTTCACGTCAAGCGAATCAAACACAGTGGAAGAAGCCCGATCGGTCTGTCTTGTGATAGTTCCACTTATCGCGTTGATGAATGATCAAGTGGCTTCCCTAACTTCGCGAGGACTATCGGACTATCTGGAGGTTTGAAAAGCAAGCGAACGAAAAAGCTGTTATATAACTTAAAACAAAACCCGTGGAAATCCGTCTCGTAATCACCAGTCTCCAAACAATAAAGACGACGTTGAATTAACTAAAAGCAAGTCGCGCAAGAATTTATACGACTCTGTCCTCGTTTGATCAAGGCTTTTAGTTCGCAAAGAATATTATTATAATCAATGGCTATTAATATGCCTCGTATTTGCTCATTGTCAAACGAATCTTTCCCCATGCGTTTTGTGTACGCTAGCTGTAGATCTTTCACTGCTCAACTTTGTCTTCGTAGACTCAAATCTTTCTCTGACCTGAACTGTCTTCTTAACCAAAGTTTCATTTCGGTCAAAGCAGTTGCGACAGATAATTTCTGTCAAAAGCAATGTTCTGTCAAGTTCTACTCCGATTACAATCTCTGAACTTAAACAAGCTTTAGTTTTTAGGGACGATGGACCAAACAGCTTCCTTCGAACGTCGGCTTTCACTACTGATGCACAGCACTGAACACAAACCTTATTCTTGGAACTTGGCGAAATATCTAGGCGAGAATGAACTTTCGTCGGGGTACTTTCTTCGTCCTCCATGCAAGCGCGTGAAAACATAGTGAAATCGACACCGTACATCACTGATCTCTGCCGCACACTTGTCAATCAATTTTCGCGCCGAATATATAATATGATTCGAATTTCTGCAAGGGAAACAAGTCTGCCTCTCCCTCCCTCCCTTTTCCCTCCGCCCGCGGGTTTTCCGCTCGCGGGTTTTCTTCCCATGGCCGCCTGTCTCGAAACAACAAGAGGCAGACTTGGAGCAAGTCTAACGCCACCCGTGCTTCCTGTTGTCAAGAACTTAGTGAAGAGTTCTGTATGTAATATATCATACACTCGAAAGCCGTTTATTATCTGATTTGAAAACACCGAGAAGTGTGTTGAAAAACGAGGCGATAGCCGAGTTTCTTAACTCACTTCGAGGTGTTTTTAAATCAGATAATAAACGGCTTTCGAGTGTATGGTATAGCTTCTCAAACAAATCAGTATAAAGAGAAATTTGAGGTAAAACTTGTCTTAATTTATAGGCGTTTATTACCACATTTCACAACAACGTCTCGGGAACTGATTCCCATTATGTTTTCCTCATGAATTATTAATGAGTTTGAGAAATATATATAATAGTGGTATATATAATGTCGGGAAAAGAATTGGATACATATATATATATATATTAGAAGTAATATTTGACATTACACTCGATTGACTGCATGTAGGAAAGGAAAGGGCTAATCATCCTTACTTGCAGCCGATGGCTGAATTGCGAAAGACGCAGATGGCCAAGTTGGAGGCATATCAAAGGCTCCAGGCAGGCAGGCGCCATACGACATATGTTAAGATAACAACAACAGCTAAAGCCTGGTTTCCATATAGCCGTAAGAGCCGGCGGCATGGCTGCGGCAAGGGGCGATGGTGCAATCATAGAGTGTTGAATTAGCCAGCAATAAAAAGCTGTATGCGATTGGACCATTGCCCCTTGCCGCAGACATGCCGCCGGCTCTTACGGCTATATGGAAACCCGGCTTAAGATCTAGCTAGCTGTTGATTTTAGGGATACCGGAGGAGCCGGTGAAAACCCTCAAAACACAGGAGAGATTAACTACAATTACAACTCTATATTCACATGAGTCCCAAGCTCGGCAACGGAATCACATGCATTCCCAGGCAGTCACCCATCCAAGTACTAAACCCGTCCAACCGGGCTTAACTTTGAAGTAATGCGGTGACTGAAGGCTCGTTTATACACAGGCGATTTTTGCTGCTATTCTTCTCTTTTTAACACATGCGATCGAATGGATTTTCTTACGAACGTATTGGACCATTTGTGCAGAGCTATGAGGTTCAATACTTTAGTGAGTCATCCACTATATCGCATCCGTCAGGGTGAGAAAAATCGCAGCAAAAATCGCCTGTGTAAACGCGGGCCTTGAGAGGCAGCACACTAACAGCATACGCTCCTCGTGCTCCCCCATGTACTATATAGATTGGTTTGGAATGTGCGTGTGCTGTTAGGGCGCTGCCTCTCACCAATAGTTAAGCCCGGTTAGACGGGGTTAGTACTTGGATGGGTCAGGTGACTGCTTGGGAATGACCCCGTTGTCGGGCTTGGGACTCATGTGAGTAGAGTTTAGTTGGTCTCTCCTGTGTTCCGAGGGTTTTTCGCCGGGTTCTCCGGTTTTCCTCCCTCTGTAAAATCAACACCTAGGGCTTAGCTGGGATCCGTGGTTTGAACTGTGT
Organism: Paragorgia papillata; assembly: GCA_035771165.1. Taxonomy (NCBI): domain Eukaryota; kingdom Metazoa; phylum Cnidaria; class Anthozoa; order Scleralcyonacea; family Coralliidae; genus Paragorgia; species Paragorgia papillata. The sequence continues at coordinate 4,915,965 of JAWNZC010000001.1, read as the reverse complement.
CGTATGGCGGCTGCTTAAAGCGCCTTTGATATGCCTCGACACGGCCACATTGAAAAATCCTTAGGAGTAATTTGATTGTAAAGATACACGTTTGATGTATTCTAATTAAAGACCATTATTAATATAAACAGACAGGATAGAAATAAGCTTACCTAAAAACAGGTCAATGTATAAGTTCTCATCTATCACCGTTATAGGTTCCTTAAACAATAAACAGCGATGTTCTCTCGTTCGTTGGTCCTGGTGTTTTTGCTTCAGAACCTAGCAACGACTTCAGCAGACGACATAATCCCCCAGCCGTTAGAGGACGAACTGCAAGCTGTACAATGGGCCACGCAGAAACAAGAAAAGACGAACCAAAAACTCAGACCTCTCTTCGAGAACGGAGAAAAGGAGACATCGGGAGTTGATGAAGTCTACGAGAACCCGTTTGTCAAGCCAGATCCCAATTTACAGCAGGAGAAAAAAGTTTCTACCGAAGCGAGAGAAAACATCTGGAGTCATTTTGGAAAAGATGCACCACATGGTTTCAACGGAGAAAAGTATATAAAGGACATAGGTAGAATTGGTGTAACCGAGCAGAAAAACTTATTAAAGCCCATGAAAATCAAAGGAAGATTGCCCTCGACTTTAGAAAGAGTGGAACAACGAATTCAAACAACACCAGATGGGACAAACGAAGAAAAGCCGACAAAAATCAAGGGTGATGATCGACTCACAGAACAACACAGTTTAATACAGAATTTGAAGAATTTGCAGCAGAGAATTTCGATGGCTTTGGGGAACAGTCAAAAAGCAAAAATAACACCAGGTGATGCGCTTGAATTGAAACCTGTGAAAAATAAAAGTAACAGTGTGTTGACAGAACATCTTTGGCCGTCCAAGGAAGAAATTTTCGCTAGTTTACCAAAAGACGGGAGTTATAGCGTTGAGAAGAGTGAACCAGATGGTCCGGTTGGCGAGAGTTCTGAAAGCATAATAGATTATCTTGAATTGGGAGAAAACGGGGGTTCGCAGAAAAGTGTGGATTTAAAAGGGATAATTGGTGATGGTTTTCGAATGAAGGAGAAAGTGCAGGGAAGGGGAAAGATGGAAGGAGGTACCAAAGACGCGGAGAGGAAAGCGGAGAAAATGCTTGTCGGTGAGAATGGCAAAATGGAAGAAAGGATGAGAGAGAGAGAAAGGATGAAAGACGGAAATTGGGAGAAGAGAAGGAGAGAGAAGGTGAACGAAGACTTGTAGAAAACCAGAGGGAGATGAAGAAAAGGATGATAGGAGGGGGTATTGTAATGAGTGCGAGAAAGGAAGGGGAAAAAGAAAGATATAAGGTTGAGAAAATGAAAGAAGGCGAACCTATTACAACAGAAAGACCGAGTAACGTAATAGAAGGAATGGGAGAATGGGAAAATGTTGGCGAGGAAACGGAAAGGGGGATAGAGGAATCACAGACAAAAGGAGACGCTGTGGCAATGAAGGAAAGAATGAGTGAATGGGATGAGGGGATGACGGAAAATAGGATGGAAGACGGTGGTCAGGATGAACAGATGATAGTGGGGCAACAAAATGAAATGAAGGAAAGAATTAAAGAACAGGATGAGGGAATGACGGAAAATAGGATGGAAGACGGTGGTCAGGATGAACAGATGATAGTGGGACAACAGAATGAAATGAAAGAAAGAATGAGAGAACGAGAAAAGGCTCGGGGAGATCTGAAAGAAAAGGAACGTGAGGGGGAGAGAGTGGTAACGGGGGGAAACAGGAACATGAGGGAACGAAAGCACGAGGCAGTAGTGGGTGATAAAAATCACGTAATGATGCGCTTTCAGCATCAGAAGGAAGACTGGTTACCAGGTTGGATAATCAAAGGTAGAAGCAGAGGCGAAGCGAAAGGAAGAAAAACGGGGGGCGAGGTTCAAGTTGAGATGCAGAAGGAACGAGAGTTTGAAGGGCACAAGATGTCGTATATTTAAAACCTTTTCACGTATCTGGAAGTTTAGAAAAAGAAGTAGAAAGCTTACAAATACTGGATTAATGAGGACCACTTTAGATTTATAAAGGAATGCTCTTAATACCTTAGCAATTAAATATTAGTGAATACTGACCAGAAATGCATACTGTTGTAATTTGTAGCTAAATGAAACCTGTAACATGTTTAATAAAGTTCTTTGACTTTGAAAAATATGACAAATATACTGTAAATTATGCCTGACAAAAAGATGTAGTAACATGTAGTAACAAAAAATAGAATACTTAATTAAGAAATAAAAATATGTGCCGCGCGCGATCATCGAGTAATGATGGTACAGTTGTTAAAAAATCACAAAACCTGCAACAACACAAACACTTACATTACGTTACATATTATAATTCCTTCCTTCCCACGAGGGGTTGTTATTCAAGAACAATTTACATATTAAATTTCAACGCGGCAGAGTCGAAGGCATATAAAGGCGCTCCAGGCAGCCGCTATGCAACACATGTCAGACCACGAAACACACGTAGCTAACTAAGATCTCGGCGTTGATTTTATGACAGGAGGTAAGCCGGAGAAGCCGGCGAAAAACCTTCGAAGCACAGACACCAAATATACATGTAGTCAACATGGCCGCCGATTACTTCGCCACGCCCAATATATGACCGCCATTTTATTCCTTACTTCATATGACCGCCATTTTATTCCTTACTTCATCACACCCAATATGGCCGCTATTTTATTCCTTATTTCATCACACCCAATATGACTGCCATTTTATTCCTTACTTCATCACACCTAATATGACCGCCATTTTATTCCTTACTTCATCACACCCAATATGACCGCCATTTTATTCCTTACTTCATCACACCCAATATGACCGCCATTTTATTCCTTACTTCATCACACCCAATATGACCGCCATTTTATTCCTTACTTCATCACACCCAAGATGGCCGCCATTTTATTCCTTACTTCATCACACCCAATATGACCGCCATTTTATTCCTTACTTCATCACACCCAATATGGGCGCCATTTTATTCCTTATTTCATCACACCCAATATGACCGCCATTTTATTCCTTACTTCATCACACCCAAGATGGCCGCCATTTTATTCCTTACTTCATCACATCCAAGATGGCCGCCATTTTATTTCTTACTTCATCACACCCAAGATGGCCGCCATTTTATTCCTTATTTCATCACACCCAATATGACCGCCATTTTATTCCTTACTTCATCACACCCAATATGGGCGCCATTTTATTATATTTATTTACGTCACTACGCCCAATATGGCCGCCATTTTGTTGTTCACTTCATCACACCCACCACGCCCAACATGGCCGCCATTTTATCGTTTACTTCGCCATGCCCAATATGTCCGCCATTTTATTGCTTCCTTCACCACGCCCAAGATGGCCGCCATTTTATTATTTACTTCGCCACGCCCAATATAGCCGCCATTTTATCGTTTACTTCGCC